>RJWH01007053.1:0-45397 GCA_004363575.1 Solenodon paradoxus | reverse complement strand
TTATGCATCTGAAGAAATTATTTTATAGAGGAGACAGTTGGGAGATCCAGAGGCAGTCTTGCCGTATGACGCAGGGGCAATCCTCAATTCCCTTTCCCTGGATTGGCCGTGCCCAGACGCCATTCCCAGGCCTGGACCCACAACAGACTAAGAAATAGCCCAAAGAGGAGGCCTTTGGTCTCCCTTTGTAGGGCAAAGACTGTGTGCCAGTGTCTGTGCTAGACCCTTTACCCCATTATCCCATTTAATTCCCCAATAACCCAGTGCTCATCTTTATTTCAAAGATGAAAATTCTGATATAAGAGAAGCTATTTGGCTCATTAAAGGTCACACAGCTAAAGGCAAAGGAGCAGGATTCACACACGTGTTTAGATTATAAACCTCAATTCTCTCTTGGTGATGTATGTGTCCATCCCTATTCTTCAGATAAGGCCAAAAAAAAAAAAAAAAAGAGAATTTGAATATTTGCTTAATGAACAAATAAATAAATAGATAAGTAAACAACTCCAAAGCCAGTGTCTTAGCTTTTTCATTGCTCTGTCGCCCAACTGGGAGATCTGGTCTACCTTCAAAGCGGATTCTCCAGAGATCTCACACATTTGTATTTACGTGAACTCTCCTCCCCACAGCCACTATGGGGTCCAACAAATATCTATTGCCCCTCAGCAGGGTTTGATCATCTCACAATTCCCTAGATCATAGACTGAGGTTTCCAAGATCTGAGGTTTCCCCAGAGCCAGCAACAGATATTGCTTGTTAGGCTGCCCATAGAAGCCCTGCCAACTCTTCCTCTTCAGTCAGAGCTAATGGGAAATAGAAGGTGACCTTTAAATGACAGATGAAATTTCATGGCGGTGGGGGTGTTAGCTATTGGTACTTTAGACTGACAGAGTGAGAAAGATTCTAAAGGAATCTCTACCTTACAAAGTCCAAGCTCAGGAATTCTCCAATAAGCTTAAGACCCAGAGATTTGTCTGTGGGTCATAACCCATCTCAGTATCAGTCGAGACTTTCCAGAACCATAAGCATATGTCTTCATGGAGGCAGCTCAAATTCTAACCTCAAAAAGTATAGTGGATAAAAGTCCAGACTTGCACCAACAACCAACAGCAGTGACAAGTTACTATTCATTTCTTACCTACTATGAACCTAGCACTATGGTAGGCACAAGACATATAAAGTTAACCAGACAATATTCTTGCCCTCAATAATCCTAAAGATTGTCAGAATAGAAACACATGTCAGTGGGTAACTTAGGTCAGACAAGTCTTGGTCAAAGAGGACTAAAAAGGGTAAGGATTGTCTTCCTGGGTCATCCTAGTTGAGTGAAGGCTTTCCCCTTGACAGCTTTCCTCAGAAACCACATGGATCCACTTACCAATGGTCCCCACCCCAGACAGCATAACTGGAAGCAGTAAACCCTAGTGACTGTTAAAAGCACAGCTTTGGGAGGTTGACTGCTTGTATCCAACAGCTAGTTCTCCCATTTACTAGCTACGTGACTTTATACAAGTTACTAATTGCTCTATGGCCCCCATATTCTCAGCTGTAAAATAGAATAATAAAAGCTAACCTATCTCAGGGAGTATTGTGAAGATTAAATGGGTGAGTGATTATAAAGAGCTTAGAACGGGGCTTGGCACATGAAAAGGCTGGAGATGTACTAGATAATGTTACTGTGTTATCACCTAGTACACAGCCAATCAGAGACTGGTGCCAACTTGGGGAGGTGATGTGTGGGACTCAGCCTGTCATCTTGCCTCCAGGAGCTATCTGTTCTGGGAGGCTTACAGAATCTTTCCCTAGGAACACTGTCTCATACAAATCCTAAAGTGGACATGTCCTAGTTTGGGCTATCCATGACTGTTTCTCTTCTGAATGGAGACAATGTCACCCCAAAAAAGGTGTAGATTAACTTGTGCTGCACCCCATGCCCCTCTGGTGAACCAGGCTTAAATCCACTGGACACACAGCTTTACCTTTTCTGCCAAGGCAACCACTGTACGTGTACACACACACACACACACACACACACACACACACACACACACACCTAGCTTTGGATGCAAATGGAGATAGAATCAAATCTTAGCTCTACCACTACCCTGGTTTGGACCTGGCACTTCTCTCTCTCTCTCGTCCTTGGTTTTCCCACCTAAAACATGGAGGAATGGGCTCCAGCTCTGGGGCCACCCTGATCCAGCATGCCTAGCCTACACGAGGGATCTGAGTCCAGTAATATGTCCATTTCCCATTCTCCTGGGGTCAGTCCTAGGAGCTGGTAACACAAAGAGACAACAGGTCTGAGGACATGGGAGGCATCCAATCTTCACCAGTCCCTTCGTCTTCACTTCCTCTCGTAAGTTTTACTAGGCCAATTAAGAGGCAACAGTATAGCTTTGAAGTTAAAAGCAAGGATTTGGGGAATAGAGCTGTTTTCAGAACTCAACCCTGCGCCTCACTGGCAAATGACCTAACCTCATTGGGCCTCAGTGTTCACAGCTAGAAACAGAGGTAACCAATGCCTTCCTTACTGGGCACCATTGGGGATTAAACAAGATCACACATGGAAAGTGTCTGCACTTCATACTATCAGGGGTAAATGATGAGAGGAATCTTGGGCTCAGAGAGCCCTCATTAAGGTCCCAGCCCACAAGGATACTCATGACTCAATCCCACCCCCAAACCACCCACCAGAACACTGCAGTCCTTTGGAAGGGGGAACATGAGAAGTCTGAACATAAGAGTTATCACGTCACCTGCCACTCCGCACCTAGGCGTGCCAAGAGACAAAATACCACTTGCATAGAGACACCTGTATGAGAATGCTCATGGCAGCATTAATCACAACAGCCAAAAAGTGGAAAAAGCCCAAACATTCATCAGTTGAATGGATCGACGAAATGGGATGTATTCAGACAACACAGTAGTATTTTGCAATAAAAAGGAATGAAGGGCTAACACGTGCCACAACATGAATGAGATGCAAAAACATGAAGTCAGGTGAAAGAAGCCAGACACAAAACCTACATGTCACAGGATTCCATCTACAGGGAAGTGCCCAGAGAAGCCCATGAGACAGAAAGTTGATTCGTGGCTGCCAGGGACCAAAGGAGGGGAAACTGCTTAATAGGAAGTCTGGGAATGATGAAAACGTGCTGGAATTAGGTAGTGATGATGGTTGTACAACCTTTGACTATTCTAATAACCACTGAACGGATGATTTAAAAGGGTGAATTTTATGGTATGTGAATTATGTCTTTAAAAAATAAAGACTTTGGTTGATGGGAGGCAGAGCACACAGGTCAGAGCCCTGAACATCCTCCTCATAGAGACGAAGGGCCTGGCAGAGACTCAGAGAGCCCTGGACCTCACAGGAAAGGTGGTCACAGGCCTGACCACAGCTCAGAGTCAGGAGCTGGGCAGGGCCTGGAGCAGGTGCCTCCTGAGACAACATGGACAGTGGTTAAGAGAAGGACCCGCAAGTCAAGCAGATCTCATTTAACCCCAGCTCCATTTTTACAACCTTCTGACTGTGTTTAACTCTCTGAGTCTTAGTTTTGACATCTGTAAAGTGGGAGCTAATTGTTACCTTTTCTACAGAGTTGTGAAAATTAAATAAGATCCTCAGACAAATGGCCTGGTAGGGTACCAGATACAGTAAATGCAACATACATTGGTCACTAATATCTTTGAGCTTTCATTAACATCTCTAATGGACAAGAGATGATGCCCACTTTAGAGATTTTGCCCCACCTTCCAAGGTTCAGGAATGCTGAGGTGAACCATGGGGTTTAAGAATGCAGCTCAGGCTGAGGGGCCACTGGGAAAGTTGCTGCAGACAAGCCAGGGAGTGAGGCCAGCGGCTTGGCCCAGGGTGGCCATGGGAGGAACAGACAGAGCAGGTGTGAGTGAGCAGTGTTTGGAGGAGACATTGACAGGCCTGGCTGGGGTGTAGGAGGAGGACTTCTCCAGGATGACTGACTACTTCCAGGTTCTGAATTGGTGACCTGGAAAGTGGGACAGTTGCTGACCTGACATTCAAGGACACAGTGAAAGGAAGAGCCTGGAAAACCCAGGTTCATGGGAGATTTTTTTTTTTTTTTTGGCTGCAGTCAGGGATTTGGAAATTGCAATGATCCAGGAAGGAGGAGGTAAATGGGAGGGTGGAAGGGAGGGAGGCTACGAGGCAACAGAAAGGAGATGGATGGATGGATAGAGAGGATAAATGAACAGAAGGAAGAAAGTAAAGATGGTTGGGTGGAAGGGTGGATAGATGGATGGAGGGAGGGATAAATGGACAGAAGGAAGAAAGTGAAAATGGATGGATGGATGGATGGATGGATGGATGGGAGAGTGGCTGCTACACTGCTGGAAGGAGGAACTCTCACAGCAAGAGTGAGGAGAGCAGTACTGAGGGCTAGATCTTGTCCCACGGGGACAGCTACCATTTAGAAGCCAACAAAGGAGGCAGAATAGGAAGGAGCTGGGGAAGGCATGGTCAGAGAGCACGGAACTCCGCCCTTGGATTGTAGCATCATGGAAGGTGTAAGAAGTCGCAAGGAGAAGGGAGTGCAATGGTGCTGGTTCTCCAGGAAGCTGAGGGCTGGAGAGGATGCCTGTCCATAACGGCACCATTTCACCCATTTCAGGGGGCAACTGGTTCTACTGGGCAGTGGAGCAGGGATTGAGCATCGTGACTCAAGACCTGTATACAGGGAGAAGACTGATGGAGGGAAGACTGGGTGAGATGGGAGAGCCCCGAGAAAAGATGCAACTGAGGAAAGCAGCTCTTGTGGGCACCCACCAGGCATCCTGGGAGCTCCTTCCTCCCAAAGACCCCCTCGCTCAGTCCCCATCCAGCCCTAGTGACTAGCGACGGTGCCAGTGACCAAGGTTGGGTGCGTCTGTGGCTATCAGACTCGAGGGCTCCCCTCTTCTCATGCATTTCTGGAGCCCGAGGGCCTGGTATACAGGGAAGAACAGAGAGCCACACACACCAATTAACAAGAAGTCAGGTAAGTGGACACACAAGTTGGTTGAGACACATCCCGACAGACAAGCAGAGCAACAGACAGACAGGTGGACAAGCAGATAGAACAACGGCCACAGGGCCAGACAGGCAAGGCCAAGGCGAGGCCTCCCCCTCCCGTTGCCGGTGCCCCCCACCCCCACGGCTGACACCGCCAGGCCTGGAGCACAGATTTATCTGCAGACGCTGCCACAATCCCGCTATTGGATTTGTAATCACAGGCTCCAATGTTCACGGGATAAATATACTAACAAACTAATTGTTTGTTAGCTCTGAGTTTGGAGCAATCAACACGTCCAGCATGAGATATGGGCCGCCCTGCGCGCTGACGTTCAGGCCATCCCCGAGCCCGGGGTCCTGGGCACCGCAGGGCCGGCGGGGGCCGTGTACGCGCGCATGCGCCCCCCACGCACAGGGGCTGGCGGGAGCGCGCGCACTGGCAGGTAGCGGGCGCTGGCCCTGCCTGAGCCTCCTCAGTGGCGGACATAAACTAACTCGGTTCCTGGGGACCCCAGAGGAGCAGCAGGAACTGCTTGGTGGAGAATTATAGCTGTGGGTGAAATTAGATGTACTCTGAGCCCCAAGGCTGAGAGAAATAAAAAGCATTTTAAATGGAGTGTAGAATTCATATTCCTCAGTCACCTTCCAATAAATAAATCTTGTACCATTTTTTTCTGTAAACAGTGGTTACACTCAGCTTCTATTGTCTCCACACTCCACATGCCAATTGGCCAGGAGCGGCAGAGCATGCTGGGGTGGGAAGGAAGAGGCTGGGGTATGCTGGGGGCTGGGGGAACTGGCGTGCGGTAGCTGTCCTAAGTTTGCCCTTGACTTTAAGGATGTGTCAGCCCCCCATCACAGTCTGACCCTGGACCTCCTCAGGGATCCCCTACTCGAGGCTTGAGATGAACTCCCAACCCCCAAGCTTTGAGGCCCAGGGTGCAGGCCTGCAGCCCCACCCTGCGGCCCCCTTTTCCCTGGGAAATGAAGCCTTTCATTGGAGCAGACAGCTGTGGGGACTGGAGGTGGGGGCCGCTGGCCTGGCCACAGAAGCTTCTGCTGTTTCTGATTTTCTGTTTTTTAAAACCTTTGCCTTCCAAGTGCAAAAATGACACCCTTCCTCATGGCTGAAGGTGTGGAAAACACAGAAAATGCACAAAGAAAAAAATCACTCGTAATTGCCTCACCCTGAAAAAAATCGCAGCTGCTCCTTGGGTATTGTTCCTTCCAGACTTTCTTAGGTACATGTGAGCACAGGAAGAAATAAATGCTTTACAAAAAAGAAGCAATCTCTACCTTTATGAAGTGTCCAGGGGGCACCCTGTACTGTTCTAAGGCACTTTGACTATGTTTCTGATTCAAAAAGGAATAGGTCATTAATATAAATGCTCATCTAGATCACTCAGAAAAAATCACTGACTCATATTGAGGGACACTTTCTGTGTACCTGGAACATGCTGCTGAGCCCAAACCTCTGTGATCACATGTCATCCCCGCCACCATCATGGGGCGGCCCCTCTTCTCACTAAGGGGCGGAACTTCCCGAGGCTGCAAAGATAGAGGGGGAGAACCACAGTGCAAAATGATCCCAAGTGGGTACTCTCAATCACCCCACCACTGCCCCCAAAGCCAGACCCCAGTGGACAGCATCACCGACCCCGCCTTCCCCTTCAGTCAGTTTTCCCTCCTGGTTGCATCAGTCTTTCTTCTCTAACCCACAAGTATTATCCATCTCCATATGGAAGACAGGATTTTGAAGTGCCCCGCCCTGCCAGCTCATGAACAGAGAGGCGTCAAGAAAACTGATGAAGAGGGTGGCTTGGGCTCAGACAGGCTTCAACCCAACTCAGCCTCTTATGTCTGTGTGTCCTTGGGGAAGTCACCATCCCTCTCTGGGCCTTAAAGTTCTTTGCTGGAACATGGAGACAAGAAGGCTCACTCCACAGAGCTGTTGTGAAAACCAAGTAAGACCATTAAACGAGGCATGGAACACAGTTTCTGGTGCATGCGAGGTACCTCAAAGAGAAAGAAGCCCCAGTAACAAAAACCCTGGTACACAGCCAGCTCTCCCTCCTCCTTCCTTGCCCCTTCTCACTGACAGGCATGTACCCATTACACAGAATGATGGGAGCAGTGGTCGAAAGTCAGGGGCTAACTGCTGAAGAACAAGGAAAATAAAAACTGGCCCCTTAGCAGAGTTTGTCTGCACACAAAAGAAAGGGAGACTTTCCTATTTGTTCGGGAGTCTGTGAGTCGCTCATTCCCACTGGAGGAATCTGGCAAGATGGACACTAGCTGGGCGATGCAGGTTGGTACCCTCTTCGATCGGAAAAGGTTCACCACCCAAGGTGGGAGAGGGAGGCAAAAGAGGTGTGAGATGCAGCTGCACCCCAACTCCCTAGGACCCACGTCACTCAGCGGCTTCTTGGCCAGCAGCAGCCCAGGCAGACTTCCTGATGGAGGAGCAAAACTCCTCTGGAGAGACAGGTAGCAAGAGGGGAAGAGTCTGAACAAGAAGGAGGACTTGGGCTGCAATCCCACATTCAGGAGCCACAGGAGCCAGTTCTAAGTCCCCTAGGGGACTCTTGGCTGGTCCTTTCCTGCCCCTGGGCCTCTGCCTCCCAACACTCCACTAGAGTGATGAGCACTGTGCTAATTCGAACGAATGATGCACAATGAACGAACGAGCAAGTGAGGAACAAATGTGCATTCCCCTCTAAGCGCACAGTGGCAGCTGACGCTAGGGTGGCCAGGACTCCCTTCTTCCCAGGGCCCTTGGCCATTTATTTTTGGTTAATTAAATGGTAAGATTTTCACGTCTGATTATTTACTGCCAGCCGGCTTCATTACCGGCTCCCCCATAAATCACAGCCGGGGAGCCTAGCTCAGTTCCCCGCTGCCCCACGCCCACTGCCAGGCCGAAGCCTGGTCCCCCAGCAGAGCTGGCCTTCAAGACCCCAGGGGCGGCCGGAGCCGCTGCATGGCCTGTCCTGGAGCTCTGCGCAGTCTTCTCCTGATCCCTGCTCCCCTCCCCTGTACCATCTAGATCCACCCTGCAGGTCCTAACAACAGGGGTGTCAGGAAGGACTTGGTCATTGCAAATAGTGGCTCTGGAGACTCAGGCTCCACGGGGTCTCCTCCTATGTGCCAGGGTGCCAGGTGCTTCAGCAACTCACTGCCACGCTCCTAGACTCCTGGAGCGGAGGGATGCCAGGTCCCATGTCTGGTGGGGTGGGGAGGGAGCAATGTTTGGACCCAGGTAAGTCTGACTCCCAGGTCTGTACCCCACCCACTTTTCCACTAAGGAGGCTAGTGCAGCCTTGGGGGGTCCAAGCAACCAAAATTTAGGGCCCAGCTCTAATGTCTACAGCTGTATGACCTAGAGCAAGTGCCTTCACCTCCCTGGACCCCCGCTGCCTTAGTTTTCAGGTGGGAGCAGAACGTCTCCCTCCCCAAGTGCTGTGAGCCCTGGAAGGACCAAGGACCATGTGGTCACCAGGCCCAGAGGCTCCCCTCCGCTGAGCACTCACTGCGCCCTGTGCAGGGGAGGATGCGGCTGCACTCACAGCAGGGGTGGGCTCAGGGCAGTGGAATACAGAGGCTGGGAGGACTCAGGGAGCTCTTACCTCACTGTGCTCAAACAGTGGGTCTCAGATGGCACCTAGGCAGCAGCACCCACTGTAAGGCAGCTGCCGGGGCCCACAATGACCCCCGGGTGCCTTTTGCCCCAAGGAGCCACCCAGAGGACGAGAGTGCTGAGCTCAGGGGGATGCCACTGGACAGAGGTGACACGGTGCCCCTCTGCTCCAGCCTTTGCCACTGAACAGAGAAGGACAAAAGAGGGTGGACAAAATACTCCATGCAACAAAGAGAACCAGCTCCCATCTGGCCATGACACTGAGAGGCTGGTAGGGCCCCCACATCTGGTCCCAAACTCCAGCCTCAGCCTCCAGCCCCCAGTCTGACCCGGAGGAAGACTTGGTTCTTATGTGTTGAATGACTAGATGAAAGAGTGAATGATGAATGAACAAGTCAACAAACCAAAGACTAAGTACATGAATGAGTGGCTGAATGAATAATCAAATGAGTGAATGCCTAGGTGAATGAATGAACAAAAGAGCAAACAAGTCATTGAATGAACAAACGAATGAACAATTGGATGAATGAATGGGAAAGCATGAGAATAAGTGATCAGATAAATGGATAAAAGCACAAATAAATAGAAATGATAGAATGGAAAAGCAAAGAAGGGAGGAAAGGAGAGAAGGGAGGATGAAGGGACAGACCTGCACATCGCAGCTCTCCAGCGTGGCCCCTGGGGAGAGTGTCCCCTGTCCCTTGGCCCAGGTACTGCTGCCAAAGGCGAGTGGGAGGCTGACCCCAGCACCTGTGCACGTCCGTCCGTCTGTCCATCCCAAGAGCAGGAAACACCTCTCTGGCAGCCGTGAAAGCAGGCCTGGCGGCAGCTCTGCCAAACCCTCGGCCTAGTCTTTAACTATTACATTAAGCATCTGCTTTGCCATTCACAGATCGGATAGCATTTTACCCCTGAGATATTTGATTTTATTACCTTCTAGGGAGAGGGCCAAGCAAGTGTTCTTATTGATTTGCACATTAAATATATTAGTAATAAAACAACATCTCCGTAAACCAATTGTAAAATCAATATTAATTGGTGCCAAAATATCACAAGTAGTTGAATTACAATTAAGAGAGGAGCTGAGTTGTGTCCCCAGGCTCAGGGTGCTGAGGTCCCAGAAAGAGTGTTTGGGGACACCAGACTTCAGTGTCGGGCAGAACTGGGCTCCCTGACCTGAGCCTCAGTTTCTTCATCTGCTAAATGGGGAGATGCATACTCATAGCCAACGCTTGGTGTGGACTCAGTGAGGTAATATGAGTTCAGTGCCTAACATTGGGAAGTGTCTAAGCAATTTCTCTTGTCCATATGTCCTCATCCTACTGCAGGCCAGTGGAAGTCATTCCCACTCTAGTAAGAAAGGGCACTATTGCCTATGTGGGGAGAGAGGCATGGTGGAGGAGAGAATGGAAAGACAGACAGGGAGCTCTGTGGGGGGACACTATTCTGGGGGCGGGAATCCCAGAGGGCTGAAAAGAGGAACTGACTTACAGCTTAGACCTGAAGTTTGGAGAAATAAGGTCAGGGCCCTATTTCTTACTCAAATAAGAAAAAGCAAACCAATCAGGGAGCCATGAGGACTCCTAAAAGGGTAGGATGGGGGTGCTGCCATGGGAGTTTGGGATGAGCAAGGGTCCCTGGACATCAGGCTGGCCCCAGAGTGTCAGCAGCCTCATGAGGAGGGGAAGCCGGACCCCTGGACCCCGTGTCCCAGACCATTTACTCTGAGTCACTGTGCAGGCCCTCTCTCCATGGCCAGAGTTCACCCAGAAGACGTAAGTGCCCCACGGGCAAGGACCCAGTCCATCTTGTCACAGGCCAGCAGAGTGCCGGGCACACAGTATGACAGGTCGCAAATACGTCGCCAGCATTTTGAACCTGTTCGGCCATTCCTAGTCAGGCATCACTTGAAGACCATCACCCACACAACTGAAATACAGAAAACGTGAAGGGTGGGGGTGACTGACAGGGCCCAGAATGGGAGGGGACAGGCAGCCGGAGGCCCTAGGGAAGGAGGAGTGGACTGAAAGGGCACTGGGACCAGAGAGAAGCCCGCTGTCTACCCTCCCTTGGGGTTTGAGTTTTCTCTTCCCACCCACAACCTTCACCTCCCAGCCTCACACACCCTGCACAGGCCAGCCAGAGACTCTGGGACTAAAGTGCAAATCCCAGTTCCCAGGGGAGAGGCCCAGACTGGCTCCAGATACTGGTGGCCAAGTGGTGTCCTCCTGGGTCATTATTGCTGGGGCAGCACTGGGGACCGAGGCTCAAAGTGGGGGTGCGCATAACAGGCACCCAAAAGGTGGCACTCTCTTCCCTCCGTTTGTGGACTGGGAATAGCACCTCCTGGAGCCGTTGTGAAGGCCAAATGCTCTAGGAGACAAGAACAGTTCTCATATTGTTAATGACGTCATTGTGCAGGGAGCATTCTCTGTGCCCAGGACTGTGCCAGGCCCTTTCTCTGCAAGAATTCTGCTTGAATCCTCAGAACAATCCCATGGATTTAGGGTCTCAGTGCTGCCACTTGACTGAGAAAACGGGAACAGAGAGGGCAAGTGACTTATCCATGGTCACACAGGACTGGGTTCCAAAGATGATCTCTATGCCTCCACAGCCTGCATCTGTACACCCCACCTACCCCCACTCTTTTGCTCGAGGTTGTAGCCACCCTGGAAGTTCTCATCTGGGAGGAAAGGGCCATGTTTGACACAGTGTGGAATGTACACCCCAAAGGTACCGGTTTCTCAGAGCATCACCACCATCGTCATCTCCACCTGGACCAGTGAATGGCTCCTCCCTCCCATACCAACCACAGCCAACATGCCACCGGGGGCTCGAATACTCTGGCCACTGAGAGATACAGATGGAAGACTTGGTTTCCACCCCAAAGAGCCATGGGGCATGGTCAGCTCTTTTTTTAACAATTTTTCATTTGTCCAAAGACACCCACTTTTTCTGTCAAGGAAAGCAGCTTGCAGGGTGGGGCATCAGGGGCACAGCTGAGCCCCTGCCCACAGGCTGAGATGGGTGGCCCACATCTCATTTCTTAGCCGGGCAGCAGAAAAGTCACAGGACTAACAACCCAACCCTTACTGGGTGCCAGCCTCAGCCTCAGCCCTCCGCCTCCCCTCCTGGATGGAGAAAGGCCTCGGTCACCAAGGGCCAGGGTTTTGCCTCCCACGGTGACGTCAGCCTCAGGGTGTGGGGATTGGCAAGAATGAAGTGAAGGGCTGGGATAACAGGGGACCCTGCAGCCGTGGCCAGCACTGCCCACATTTCCCGCCGACGCCTGCCTGTATCTGCACAGGTGTGTGTACGCCGCTGTGTATGTAGCAATTGTGACTCTGCGCACCTCAGATGTGCAGTCATGCCTGAGCGTGCACAGGTATGGGTGTGCCTCGCAGGACTGTCTTCCTGTCTCTGCACTCGTGCACACGCGGTGCATTCATCTGACAAGCACGCTTGTCTACCGGAGACATGCGCAGGTGCCCGACCCTTGTGCATTTAGGGGGAGACCTCGAACCTCATGTCAACTTGTCTCTCTCCATCAACTCCCAGCTCCGCCCTATCCAGGCTCCCTCCATGTCGAAAGAGAGGTGTATGGGGATTTTGCTTTTGTTTTTTAATATTTTCTTTGAGAACTGTCACCTCCACCGCAGCTACCAGCTGAGCTTTGATAAATAATTCCAATCACTGGGACCCAAGCCTTCCTAAGAAAGCTGGACAGAGGACTCTCCCCTGCTCCCCATGCCCTGCTCAGCCCTCTGCAGCACGGCCCATGGAAACCAAGGAAGGAGGGTCATGGGTCAGTGGTCTCACCCTGGGCCCCCAACCTCACTGCCTCTCCTGGGGAGCCCCGTCCCCCACCAGGAAGTCAGCAGCTACTGCAGAGCCCCCAGGCCTCTCCTGGGGGGCAGCCACTGGGGTGTCAGACACCTCCCTCCCACCGTCCCCATGTTGTAAATAATGCTGAAAATGAGTTGTTTTTAAAGAGTGTCCAGTGGGATTCTGGAGCCTTGTTTTAATTATACAAAAACAGCATGGGTGCTTCGGCAGATGTTGGCGCTAATTGTTTTGAAAGCAAGCCTTCTTGGCTTCACAGATCCCCGATTGGGCACATTTTTATGCAAATCCCCAGCCATGCAGGTGAGGTCACCCCTCTGCTGGGCAGGGGAGTGGTGCTCCCCACACGCCCATGGACCCCGTACGCACACACACCTTCCTCCACCTCCCCACACCCACAGCCCTTCCCTGGAGCAGGGTGGGTCGGGGTAAAAGGGAGAGGGGGTGGGGCACGCCCCCCTCTGCTGAGCTCACCCCGCCCCCTCCAGGTCCTGGACTCCAGGGATTCTGTCTCCAAGCAGCCAGAGGAGAGGACACTTGGGGGAGAGACTGCTGTGAATGCTGACGGGAGAAGCCACGGAGGGCTGGAATCCTCACTATGGTGTCCCTACAACATGCCTGGCCCTCCCTCCACACACGTGACTCATTCAAACTCTGCCCAAGCATGATGCAGTGGTGGCGTTATTTCCCAGGTAGTGGGGCGGCCGAGAAGGCGCGGCTGTTGGGCCAGGCCAAGGTCACCCAGCTAGAGAGCACACAGTCAGAATTCCCAACTCAGCATCTCTGCACAGAGGCTGGAAGAGCAACAAGGAACAGACGTGGCCAAGGAATGCTGAAGGCTAGATGAAATGAGAGGGGCAGCCGAAAGGAGAAATGACTGGCCGTGGTGTGGGCCAGAGCGGGGAGATGGTGGGGGCAGGGGGCATTTTTGCCTTTAACCCGTCTTCTAGTTGGCTAAGGTACTCCTGCTGAAAGCATCTGACTGGGGGCCCTGAGAGGCGGTAGTGATGGGTGTCCCAGCCCTTAGGGAACCAGGCAGGAAGCTGATAGAGATTCTGAGCACCAGGGGGCTCAGAAATAAACACAAAAAGAAAAAGATAGAAATGCAGACAAAAAGACAGAGAGACAGGCAGAGCCAGAAAGGGTTGGAGGGACAGAGAGAAGGCGAGGCGGGCGCAGGGGGATGGCGGACCTGCGGAGGGACAGGCCTGGATGGGAGGAGGTGATGGATGGCGCGCCCATCAATTTCTGAAGGCCAAGGCTGGAGAGCAGCAGAGTCAGTGAAATTTACATTATTAATCTCTTGTAATAATCTATGACTCAAGCAGGCTGAGAAAATAGCAGTGGCTACGCAGTGACCAGCCTATATAAATAACGGCTCCGCGCTCAATTTAATTGCACTCTAGTGAAAGTGCTCCTCTTGTATCTTTCTAATTACTTTAGTTTCATTAGGTCTAGCAGAGAGAGAGAGAGAGAGAGAGAGAGAGAGAGAGAGAGAGAGAGAGAGAGAGAGAGAGAGGAGAGAGAGAGGAGAGAGAGAGCGCCAGAGAGAAGGGGGCGGGAGAGAGCCACTCCATTGAACGCTGCAACAATGAAAAATTCATATTCCGATTTTTTTTTTTGTTCTGTGAAATATTTAAATGTTAATAGCCATTCAGTCCCTGACATGCTATCTCACCAGTGTGGAGTTAAACAGAAAATCTATTTAATCTCAGGAATCTCATTAAATGGTCGTGGCAAGGCACTGGCTCGAAGGTAGTCAATAGTGGGGGGGAGGGGAGGCAGAGAGAGAGGGAAAAAAGAGCTCACGAAGATTCTTTAATTTAATTTATTTCGTGCCTGAGACACCAGGAGGGGCGGGGAGATGCTGGTTCCTGTGCCTCCATTTGAGTGGATAATGATTAAATGTTTTCCATTGTGCTACAGCTGGTGTGTATTATCACAGAGAGAGTGAAAAACACAAACTCTCAGCAATTTTGACTGCTTTCCAAATATTAGCTCCTTTTAAAGCCATTAAAAGATTATCACTGATTTAACCAAATGTCTGCTTGGAGCATCAGCAACAGTCTGCTCTCCGAATCCCCAGAATGCTATTCCTCTCTTCTCTCCGATTATCTCATCCACCCAGCAGTATTTAATTTCATTCCATGAATATGCAATGAATTTAATTTTGAACACTATTTTCATCTGCTCCTGTAATCACAAAAAATGCTGGTGTAATTAGTTTCTAATTACTTGCTTTAATTGTTGTAGTAATCATTTTAATTACCCAAATGCACAGACATCAAATGCTAAAAGGAAAATAATCCTCTCGTACCTCCTACCTTGTCTTTTTACACTTGGTGTTTGGTATCTCGATTTTGACACGGGCAACCTTCACTGAGCCAGGGGTGCTCCGGGAGGGGAGGGTTTCTGGGGAAAAGGGCTGTGGGGTCCAGGGAGGACGCTCCAAGCCCGGCCTCAGCGCAATCTGCTCACTGAAATTTGCATGCCCCCCAAAAAACCATTAAGTTAAAATATACAGTTATTGTACCTTTCTGGGCCGGGCGCCATGCAAGAGCTTATTGCTGAAGCTCAAACCGGCGCGAGCAGATGGTAAATCATGAAATTTTATGAAATTATTACGCCGGCGAGGTGTTTTGAATAGGAGCAGCTGTGAAGGAGATGGGACGTTATAAACACTCACAGGTGTTACCATCTCCCCCACTGCCAGCCGCAACATAAAAAAAAAAATTAAATTATAAACAAACCGGCAAATGTTGTAATCTCTCTCCTCAACACACTCCTTACAGGGAAATTGCTTAAACTAAGCAAAGAATTCAATTTTAATTTGCATAAAATATTTATCAAGGCTTACGCAAATTTCCGCACAGCTCCCTTCCTGCCAAGTTTAAAATTGCTCAGACGTACAGAGGTGCAATATCGGAGTGTGAAGCGGACATTAGGCGAGCCCTCCCGGCCACTCGCGCCCGCACAGACGGACACGCGCCTCGATTAGCCGCCAGCCGGGTCCTGCCAATATTTCCTTTTTTTTTCCTTCTTTTTTTTCTCCTTTTTTTTTTTTTTTTGCAAACAGATTGTTTTTCTCATTATGTTTTTATATCTACCTAAACTGTTAATTAGGCACTTAGAAGATTTTTTATTGGGGCCTAAGTGTAACAAGCTGCTTTGTTCCCAGGCACATACCTTACTGGTGCTCTGTAAACACGGGCTTTTTGCTCCAAAAGCTGAGTTTTCCGGCCATTAAAGGGATGGCGTTATGGGCTGAGAGGCGGAGGCCTTGACTTAGAGAAGGAAGTCTCAGCTCTCCAGACTGGTGGAGGACCTTGGCCCCGGGTGGGGTCCTGGCCTGGCCACTGCAGACAGGAAAAAGGGGAGGAGGAAGCTCAGGAGGTGACTGGCGGGAGGGTGGGGCACAGCTACCCTGGGTAAGGTTGGCTGGGCCTCCCGCTGAGCCCACACACCCTTGAGGCCTAATTCCAGAATGCAGAATCTTCACCCAGAACTCCCACATGTTCCCCCAAATCGGGCTCTCACCGTCCAGCCACTGGCCTTGCTGCTCCCGGAACTCAGCCAGGCTCGCTCCGACCTCCGGGCCTTTGCATTAACCGTTCCTCCTCCTGAAGTGCTCTCCTCGCAGATCTTCAAAGCGCTGAGGCCTCAGCTCAAAGGACACCTCCTCAAAGCCATCCCTGACTCCCCGTCACCCGCGCATGACCTTGGAGACTTTCTAAACTGACCCTGTTGAAGGTGTTTTTGTCGGATGAGGGACAGCACACCTTAAAATCCATAAAGCAGGTCTGCAGATGTACAAGCGGGGAATTAGCTGGCCAAACCTAAGGCGTGCTCACGAGCCACCCAGGCACAGTGCGGATGGGCTTAAAAGTAACAAAAGTCACGCCCTTGGCAACTCCCGCCATTCTGGAAAGGGGTCTCGTGAGAACCCCAGGTGGACTAGCAGTAACTCATGGCCACACCCACGGGTACACCCACGAAGGGAGGAGCTCATGCCGCAGGTCCGCACGGGACAACGTATTGCCTCCACACATACGCGCACGCGCACGCACACACAAACGCGCGCACGCACATGCATGCACGCGCACGCACACTTGCGCGCGCCTTTCTCAGCGCGACTTCCCCAGCCTGCGGGGAGCTTAAATGCCCTGCGACTGCTTCTGATAAACTCATCACGCGATCCTGGCCATACGGCTTTCTGTGATTCCTTCTGGACGGATTCCACGTCTCCTAGGGGTGCCCAAGCCCGCCGTGTCTGTCTCCCCCACCGGGAGGGAAGCCCTGTTTGCCGCGTGAACCCTGGCAGGTAGCAGTTGCCCAGAGGTAAGGGAATAAATGAGCATACACTGCAGAGAGAGAAGCAGGAACACACTATTCACGAATTCTTAGTCCTTTCTGAGATGCACTGTTCAAGGCCGGTACCCTGGAGGCTCTCAACTACTACTGTTGAAAGAATGGGTGACGACTGCGGGGTGTCCCCTTCTGCTCCAGATGGGTCGACTTCACACGAGAACAAGTGACACAGGCCGAGGCCTCACCGTGTGCCACTGCCTCTGCCTCCCACACCACCTGCCCCGTATCCCACTGAACCCCAACAAATCTGGCCAATCAGCACCCCCCCAGATCTCTGCAGGCCTCTCTCGGAGGCGCCCATGTCCACCCTTGGTCAGTTTCGGGGTGGCCGCTAGAGAGGAAGGGGGCACACCCTTCCCAAGGACCTGGGATCAAGGGGAAGAGTGAATTACCGTGGTGAGTGCCTAACCAGGAAATAATCAAGTTAGACGCATCACAAAAATGTCTGCACCTCAGAGAGAGAATTGAGTTTACAGGACAGAGGCAGCAGCTTTGGAGGGAGGATCTGCTTAGTGAGAACAGACAGGGGCTCTGGGGAGAGACTGCCCAGTCCCCAACCCGCCTTGGCATCTGTGTCTGTGGTTAATAACAGGAGCCACCTCCTGGGGTTGCTGGAGGATCTGAGGACACAGAGCATGGGAAATGCTCAGTGCTCCACATGTCAGATCCTGATAAAGTCATTAGGCACTGAGCCCCCAGGGCCCGCTCCTGGAGGCCCCAGAGGCTGTAGAACCCCTCTGCTGAGCACCCTGCCCAGATCGCCCTTCTCAGGCTGAGTGAGGAATTAACAATCCTATTTAACAGATGAGGGAACGGAGGCCCACTATGGGCCCAGGCTGCGCCCTGGTAGAGGAGCAGTTGGACGCAGCCCACATACATCCCAGGGACCTGGGTTCGCATCCCGGGACCACAGGGAACAACCAAGATGTAAAACCAAATAAAACAAAGTGCTTCTTCCTCCTCTTCCTGACTGTCTTCTTACCTGCCTTCATCCCTGCCTGCACCTTTTCTTTAAATAACAATAATATTAAGAATAATGAAGAGGCCAATGTCCCATAGGGCAAAGACCCAGGAATTCTGAGCCAACAGCAGAATAATGGGAAGGATTCAGGGCTCTCCTAACAGATTCCAGCTCGAACCTGTCTAAGTCATTATCTTTCTGGGCAGAGGTCAGCCCAAGACAGACAGGGTCCCAGGGTAAGAGCTTCAGCTTCTAGGAGGTCAGCCCACTTTAGCCAGAACGCAATGGTTGTGGGGTGGGGCCAGAGAAGGGCATGGAGAGCACCAGAAAAAGTGATAAATACAGCACCCTGTATGGAGCCCGTCTCTGTGTGGTGTGCAGGCTAAGACGCTTACTAGCTGGATCTTACTGGATTTTCGCACAGCCCCAAGAGGGAGCTGCTCGCAGCATGCCCATTTTACAGATGAGGACACTGAGGCCCTGAGAAGTGACATGATGGGTCAAGTCACTCCATGGGTACACAGGACGCAATAGAGAGGTCCTGAACTTGGGTCTGAGGGACCCAGGATTTTTGTTGTTGGGACGTGATGCTGGCAATGTAGGGACAGAGTCAGGCAGGCCCATTCCAGGCAATGATTTTCTGTGTGGCCTGGAGCCTGCCAGTTCTGTTCTGAGGTGCAAGTGGACCTTGTGGGGCTCATGGGCAGATGCAAGATGGTTGTTTTGTGCCCAAAACACAGTAGGCAGGCAAGAAATGTCCTTTACCACCATTCTCTTCTTCCTTCTCTTTGACCTCAGTCAGTATAAGCTGGGTCAATTCCAGGTTCCAATTGCAGCAGGAGGAGGAGTCAGGTAGGGAAACTGAGGCAGATGGTTGTTATGAATGTGGCAGTCAATTCTGGGATTGAGAGGCTGAGTGGGGGGTAAGGAGGTGAACTAATTCCTCCCACTTACCCCTGAGTTCACCCTTCCTGGCACACCTGACCCCAAGTGCTTGCCTGGGTGCTAGGCAGGGAGGCCCTGTCTACCTATCAGAAGTCACTGCTCAGATTCCTCCTCCTGTCACCCAGTGCCTGGTCCTGGGCTGGACGCTGGACACATGGGAGTCAGAGCCAGGATGCCGCCTCCACCAGACTGGTGGGGGAGCCAGAGGACAATGGACAGTCTGCCGGAGCACAGAGTAGGCACCATCGGTGCCCACAGCCCCACGAGGCATGATGGGCAGCAGGCAGGCTTGAGCCCTAGCCCCTCAGCTGATCAGCTGTGTGCCCTGGGGGATGTTCCTTCACCTCTCTGTGCCCCGTCTTCCTCACAGGCAAGCCAAGGATACATTAGCATCTCCTCACGGGATGTCCAGAGCTTTCAGACAGCTGACACCAGGCTCAGTCCTGCTCCCCAGGGCTGGGTGGTTCAGACCCATTGTACAGAGAGGTAACCAAAGGCTCCAGCACTGTGGTGACTTTCCCAAGCCCAGCCAGCTCCTGAGCGACCCAGTTGGCTCTGAGGCCAAACTGACCGTAAACGCCCTAAAGGAAGGGACTTGGTTGCCAAACCCCACGCCCAGCCTGGAGAACAGGGAAGGAAAAGAAGGGAAAGAAGGAAGCAGGGATGGGGTAAGGTGGGTCATCAAGGTTTTCACCAGGGAGGAACAGAAGGGAAGAACATTCTAGGCAGAGGGAATATCACGTGGGAATGAGACCACTATGTCCAGAAAAACTCAGCCATCAGGTGCTCCTGGGCGGGGAGAGGCCGCTCCCGAGTGATGTGTCTGCTGGCAAATGCTTAACAGCCGGCTCTCTGCAGCAACTGGGAGGGGCAGGGCTGCGGGCCTGGTTGTGCTTTTTGCAACTTACATGCTGTAAATTCTCCCCTACTGCTAATTTCAAGCCACCAGGACAATACCAGCGCCCTGAAATGTTAGTGATCTGCTTTGGTGAGTCTGTACCATCAGGGGAGCCTGGCGGAGGTCAGGGCTCTCCATAGGGACTGCCGGATTGGGTCTCACTAATGCTCCCACAGGGGAGGCGGTTTCCCAGCAAGGATACCTCTGTGGGTCTCCACTTCCCACCTGAGCAGAGGTGGGTCACACAGGTGGGTCCAAGTTCAAGGTGGTGACAGCTCTCTCATCTCACCCCCTCACCTCCATCTGGGCAGGGTGCTGGGCTGTAAGCGGGAGGCCAGAGGCCAGCCAGGGGACCCAGCCCCGCAGCGGGTGTCAGGTTCACCTCGGGGAGATTTACTGGGGCCTGGGTGAAGTGGGGAGATATGAAAGCCACAGTTGAAGACACTAATAATGAAAGACAAAGAATCAATGGGAATTTAGGGAGAAAATCAATAGGAATTTCAAGGTAGGAAAAAGGGGAATTACCTTTGATTGGAGTTCTCTTCCAGTTGGGTTTCTGGTGAGGCCAGGGCTCACCAAGCCTTTGATGGGTAGCCAGATCTGACCCCAGCTCTGCCCTGGCCCTGCCCACTGCACCTCCATCAAGTGAGAGACCCCTTCGGCCTCTGGGCAGGCGGCCCAGGTTGAGGAGGCAGAGACCTCTGGAATCGATCTGAGTCCTCAGAGCACTGTTTCCTTATTGTTGGGTGGGGACTGTAGGGACATTTGTCCCATAGCTGAGGAGCAGATTCCAGAAACATGAGCCCAGAGAGGCTAAGCAACTCGCCCGGGGTCACACAGCTCAGAGGCAGTGGCACTGGGATTGGAACCAGGTCAGCCTGGCAGCAGATCCTGGGTCCTGGCCACTGTGCTCTGCGGTCCCACAGGAGATGGTCGGCCCAACTGGATGACTCCCAGGTTGTCCAGGGGGAGATTAGGTGGCTGAGACTCGTCACCGATGGGCACGGGGCCGCCCAGGAGAAAGCCAGGTGGGTTCAAGTCAACGGGGCAGGGTCCTGAGACAGACTCACCATTGCCATGCCCCCAACACGCACAGGACACACAGACGCCCGCGGGGCCACGTGCCCACAGGACTAGGGTGCCCTGAGTAGGAGGCCAGGGACTACCAGGCTCCTCAGGAGACCCATTGTGGGGCAGACCTGGCTTCTCAGCAGTGTGGATTCGTGAACCCACCTTTGTCACCAAGACTGGGGGCTCCCCCTGCAGCTGGGAGTCCTATGGAAGCTCCTGCCCAAACCAGGATCACGGCAAGGGAATACCCTGGGCTGAGGGCCTACTATGTGCTAACCCTGCACTAGGGGCTTTTCTGGGGTCTCACTACATCCTCCCATACACCCTGTGGGAAATGAGAACCATCACCCAGAAACAGCTTGTAGGGGCAGGATGGACTGGAGGGACTGGAGGGCCAGCTCCCCAAAGCAGGTTCTTCTCTGCAGTCCTTAAAGCAGCTTGTTGATCTGATAACTGTTCAACCTTTGATCAGAAAAAGACTCAGCGGAGGGTCCAGGTGGGGTGGGGTGCAGCTGAGGCCAGGGGCCAGGGGAAGGGACTAGATCTGGGGGAGATGGTCCTTTTATGTATTTATCCCCACACATGTGCCCCCATAGAGACCCTCTCTGTCTCTCTGTTAGCTTTATTTTTCAGAGGACGGGGGCTTGCCCAAGATCATGTTTCTGGAAGGAGGAGGCAAGGTTTGAGGCCAGCTGCTCCCCCACACCCCACATGACCTTCCCAGGCCCAGAGGCACGGCCACCGCAGCTCGGGGTGCTGGTCTCCCACGGCTGCAGTGGCCGGGGAGGAGCAGGTGGAAGAAAGAGGGTGAAATAAAGGAAGACATGGTGAGCCTGAGCTATACAGAGGTCAGATTGCAAAGCTGTACCCCTAAAATGTATACAGCTGACCCTGAACAAAGCAGGGTGACAGCCACCCACCCTGGCACTCTAAAAAAGTTGTGTCTGATCAATAGGGGCCCTCCATACATGCAGGTTCTGGGTCCCAGAATTCAGGCCCCGACACCCACAGGTGGTTGAATACTCGGATGTCGAACCCACAGATGAAAAAATTCCGAACGTCAGCAAACCCAAGGGCCACCGTAAGTTATAAACCAATGTTGCTTTAAAAGATTTGCTTAAAAAGTATTAAATCGGATGCGCTCTGCTGACTGAGTGGTCTAGCACACCCTGGGAGCAGCCCCACATACATCCCAAGGTCCTGGGTTCAAGACCCGGGGCTGGGAGGACTCAGTGTGAACAACCAAATAAAAATAATTGTTTTTTCCTCCTCTCTCTTCCTGCCTGCCTGCCTACTTGCCTTCATTCCTGCCGGCACCTTTCCTTTGAAAAAAAAATTCTTATTAAAAAATGAAATCAAATAAAAATGATTAAATCTAGCATGCTCTGGTGGATAGTGGTTAGGGCCTCTGCCTCCAGCCAAGCACAGACCACTTACATCCCAAGGACCCTGGTTCAGGACCTGGGGCCCGATGAACAACCAAAATGAACAACTAAAGAAATGCTTCTTCCTCTCGCTTGCCTGCCTCTGGTCACCTTCATTGCTGCCTGGACCTTTCCTTAAAGAAAAAAAAAGGCAGCAGCAAACTGGTCCCTGGATAGAAGGACAGGGGGACAGATGAGCATGGCTGCGTAGATGAAGACATCACCACATCACAGTCCAGCGGAGAGGCCCCCAACTGGCAAACTAAGAGACACAGTCCCCAGTGTGTGCTCCCCCTGCCGGGGTGACGCACCCATTGGAGCTGGGCCAGGCGGGGCCACAAAAAGCACCAGGCCAGGGCCTGGGCCTGGATCTGGGCTGCGGGCCGGGGTCAAAACCTTAACATGCCTCATCGTTCTTGACACACAGAGCCGCCTCTGCTTGTCCCCTGATGCGGGCACATGGGGGCCGACTCATCTGGGGGTCAGAGGCCCAAACCCAAGGAACCAAGGCGGAGGGAACAGCCCAGGAGTGCTGGGATAAGCCACACCTGCAGGGGCCCTGGGTACCAGGCTGGTCCTCTCGTCTTCCTCTCACCTCAGGACAGCCCACAGGTGTGCATCCCAGTCCCGGCCCCACCGGCGAGAAAACCGGCCCCTGGCAACGGGGGCTGGTCCAAGACTTACGGGCCCTGGCTTTGCTGATTCTGCCCTCCATGCCACCCTTCCTATACAGAAGGGCCCGGGGTCTGCGTTCAGCCCTCCCCACCCAGGTATGGAGGGGTCAGCTCCCTGCCGGCTCACCTAGACAGGCCGCATCTCAGGCTGGGCTGAGGCCTGGCCCTGCCTCCCGGGCTGAGCGGGGCTCAGCTGCAGCTAACAGTTATCAGAAGCCGCCAGGCCTGCTCATCTCATTAAGCACAGGAGCGGGGTCAGCAGCCTTTACAGGCACCATAAAGCATCGCTCGTGGCCACTTAAGCACACAGCCTGCCCTGCAGCCTGTGCCTCCCCAGTCGAGAGGACGAAGTCTCTTCTTTAAGAAACTCACCTTCCGGACTCATAAATCCCCAGAAATGTCCCAGGGGTCTGTGTCCCCAAAGAGAAGTACAGGTGACACCTCTAGCCTGGGGGTTGGTGTGGGGGTAACTTCCACTGAACAGAGGCGCCCAGCTGGCCGCCTGAGCACCGCACTAATGAGCGCTTCGAATGCATCACTGAGGCCCCAGACAGTTCGGTGGGGCAGACAGGATTGGTAGGCCATTTTCCAGGTATGGGAGCAGAGGCTGGGAGAGGTGACCGCACTTGGCCAAGGTGGGACAACAGAGCTGGGACTTGAACCCAGGGCCAGGCTCTTGAGGGCCCTTAATAGCTGCAGCAGCATTGAGCAGTCTCTGGAGAAACTGAGGCTCCCCAAGTGCCTGGCGCCCCCTGCTTGTAACCAAGGCTAGAGTCAACAGTACAAGATTCCTGCTGGGTCCCAGCCCCCAGAGGTACCCCAGGTCTTTCTGGGAGCTGTCTCACATGGACCCAGGGCCTGTTCACTCATGTCCCTCCTGCTGGCCCTCAGGGACATTCCTAGTTGGCCACTGCCACTGTGGCAGGGTCAGTGACATCTCCTCCTGTCCCATGCCTCTGCCACTCTGCTCCTCACAGACGGGCCGAAGTCCCCTCTGCCACCCCACCCTGGGATCCTACCTCTGAGCACCGGCCAAGCGCTATCCCCTTGGTTGGAGCAGTGTCAAGCTCTGGATCTGTGGTCTGACAGGACTGGGCCTGCAGACCCCCCACTCACTGGCTGTGTGAGCCTCTGTGGGCTCTGGGTCTCATTTGTAAAGTGGGCACAGCTGGGACAGATAGTGGCAATAGAGGGGGGTCTCCAGCCCTGCAGCCTCCTGAGCCCTGCTGCACAGGACATGTCTTTGGGCCTCAAGTCCACGGCTGCTGCACACCCTGCCAGATGTGTCCTGCGCCCGTTTGTCCCCACGACTCCACGCACACATCCCCCAGCGCACCCCACCCCAGATGGGGCTTGGTGGGAGGGGACAAAGAGAGGCAGCCACGACCTGGAATCATGCCTGGAGGTCTTGAAAACAAGGGTGCCCTGTGTGCCCTGGTGGCTCAGCCATGAAGTCTGACAGACAGGCCACATCCATCCCCAGGACCCAGGGCCGCAACCCAGGCCGACAACCAGGATGAACAACCAAACAAGATAAAGTGCTGCTTCTTCCTCTCTCTTCCTGCCTGTCTCTGCTCGCCTTCATTCCTGACTACAACTTTTGTTTTATAAAAAAGAAAAGAAACAAGGGTACTCCGGGTGGGGGGCAGGTGGCAGGGGTCAGTGTGGCGGCCTTGCTGGGCAGCACTAGTCATCATGTGGGGGCAGGATCACAGTATTTCAGAAACTCAGTTCCAACAGGGTAGGTCCCCTACACACAGCTCCTACACACGCACAGGGAAAGGGCCAGAATCCTCCATCATCCAGCTTCTCCCCACGCTTTGCTCCCTAAGTGGCATCCCCGCTTTCAAGGAAAATATGACCAAGAACATAGTAAAGCTTAGATGCTACACACATGCCTCTACCACACGTGTGCTGACACAGCTGGAAACGGCAGACAGCCACAGACAAGGCCACAGACAAGGCCACAGCCACACGGGCCTGCATGGTGCAGGCTCAAGGCCATCGTGCATCCACTCAGGGGCAGAGACACGCACAGTAACACACGCGGGCACACTGGCATGGCTCAGGGGCGTGCAGCCCCCAGACCAACGTGCACACATGCAGTCCCACATATGGAAGACGGAATGAGGGAATATTCCAAGCCAGCTCCCCCGCTGTAGCTGTCATCGACGCTGGTCTTTCTGTCCTCACCCCACCACTCAGGGCCCTGGGGTGAGGAGCAGGGCATCAGAATCCCGAAGTCCCACAGGCCGCTGTCAGGCACAAAGAGGGTGACCTGTCCTTCTCGGAGACAGAGATTGCCCCCATCCAGCACCTGGAGGCCAGCCAAGCAGCCTTCCCCGTGCCCTCTCCAGGGGCACCCGGAAGATGGGCTTCCCAGAGTGCATCAGAGTGATTTTGCAAAGAAAAGAGGGGAAGTGGGTGATGGAGAAAGGAAGAGGAGGAAGGGCAAGAGAAAGGAAGATGGAGAAGGGGAAGAGAGGAGGGCCCCGGGGGGATTGGCGGCCCTCTTTAGAGCAGGGCCTTCCTGCCTTCCCCGAGGGACGGTGATTCACATACTCATCCTCTGGCTGTGCCCGTGCCTGCTGGAGCCTAGATCAGGGCAGCCCACCACAGAGGGCTGGTGGGTGTTTGCTGAATGATAAATATGTAAATGCCCAGTCCTGAGCCCTGTCCTTCTACCCTCCATCCACCACGCTGGCTGTGAGCTGTCTCCTCCCCAAGCCCACAAACAGATCTTGCCTTGTCCTGACCCCACCAGGAGGGTGACCTCGTAGCCTCACAACTTCGGCCTCCTGGAGGAGGAGATACTCTGGTTTGAAGAGATATGTTATGGACGGGGGTGTAGGATATACTGTACCCCCCACAATCAGTCCCTTCTCAAGACCCCCAGGGCACCCACTCTCTTGGGCAGTGGATTCTCTCTTGGGGTGCGGGTACCACCCAGGAGTTGCCGGCAACCAAATCCTGACGTCCAGCCAGCTGCCTCATGACCTTCCCTGGCAGCCCCCAGGCCTGCCTTCCTTTCCCCTAATCCTGCTTCCCTCACAGGCTCCCTAATGGCCACCCATCACCCTCTCTCCCCTCCTCCTAAAACCAGAGACGAGCTGAGAATGTCTTCTTTCCCCATGTCTCTTCAGCAGGGTACTGGAAGTCCTGGCCAGGGCAATCAGGCAAGAGGAAGAATGAAAAGACTCCATATTGGAAAGTAAAACAATCTCTTTTTGCAAATGACATGCTTTTGCATAGAGAAAATGTCAAGAAATTTGCAAAATATGTCTATTAGAACTAACCAAAATTTCAGTGAGGCTGCAAGATAGAAGATCGCTATACACAGTAACAATAAATGATTCAAGACTGAGATTAAGAAAACAGTTCCATTCACAATAGCCTCAAAAAGAATAAAACACATTGGGATAAATTTAACAAACCAAATGCCAAATTAATACTCTGAAAAGTATCAAACACTGTTTAAAGCATTTAAAGAGAGCGATAATCCCCAATGAGACCTATATAGTCATGCAGCCCTTGATAAAACCCCAGCTGCCGCTCTTGAGACACGGACAAGCAGATCTAAAATCCACATGGAAACGCGAGGGAGGATGAACATTCAAAAAATCATCTTGAAAAACAACAAAGTGGAGGACTCACACTTTCTGATTTAAACACTGACTATGAAGTTATAGAAATGCACTGTTTCATTCTAGCCGGTGAACGGACATGCAGATCAGCGGTATAGAAGTGAGACTCAAGAAAGAAGCCCTCCATTTGCAGTGAGGTGACAATGGTACCAACAGGATTCAGTGGGGAAAGAACGCTCTTCTCAATAACGGTGCGGAGACAAGTGGACATCTGCAAGCAAAGGAGCAAAGCGACCCCAACCTCACACCACGTGGGAAGCTACCATCCGTGAGACACCTGCAGACAAGAGCTGAGACTATCAGCATGAAGAAGTAAGACAGACGTCGCTCTTGGATTAGGTGACAGTTTCTTAGCTATCACAAGAAAAGCACAGCAAAGGGAAAGAGAGAAAAGGTGGCAACATCAAAACTTAAAACTCTGGGCTGCAAGATACCCTAGGAAGACAGTGAAAAGATAACCAGAGACCCGGGAGAGATGTTTGTAAATCCTGCAGCTGAGAAGGGTCTGGTGCCCGGATTGTGAGTGTGTGTGTGTGTGTGTGTGTGTGTGTGTGTGTGTGTAACTCAGCAATATAAAGACAGTAACCCCACCCTTAAAAGAAGCAAAAGAGCCACACAGCCACTGATTTAAAGAAAATATACGAATGACCGATAAGTACATGAAAAATGCTCACATTACTAGTCATGAGGAAATGCAAATAAAAACCACAGAGACAGAATAGCACATCCATATAGACTATTAAAAAAAAGTGCCCGTATGGCTAGGGTGGCTGAGACAGCTGGGGTGTGGACCATGTGAAATCAAGGAGCCATGTTCTTGACCTGGGGCTGGCGGTTGTAGAGGAACCAAAATAAATAAATAGATAAGCCTTTCTCTTCTCCTTTCCTTTCTTCTTACCTTCCTTCCTTCTCCCCTCCCTCCCTTCCTCCTTCCCTCCCTTCCTTCCTCCCTTCTTTTCTCCCTCCCTTCCTTCCTCCTTCCTTCCTTCCTCCTTTCCTCCCTTCTTTCCTCCCTTCCTTCCTTCCTTCCTCCCTCCCTCCCCTCCTTCCTCCTTTCCTTCCTTCCTTCCTCCTTTACTTCCTTCCTTCCTCCTTTCCTTCCTCCTTTCCTCCTTTCTTTCCTCCCTTCCTTCCTCCCTTCCTTCCTTCCTTCCTTCCTCCCTCCCTCCCCTCCTTCCTCCTTTCCTTCCTTCCTTCCTCCTTTCCTCCCTTCTTTCCTCCCTTCCTTCCCTCCCTCCCTCCCTTCCTTCCTCCTCCCTCCCTTCCTCCTTTCCTTCCTTCCTTCCTCCTTTCCTTCCTTCCTTCCTCCTTTCCTTCCTCCTTTCTTCCCTTCCTCCTTTCTTCCCTTCCTTCCCTCCCTCCCTCCCTCCCTTCCTGTCTCCTTCCCTCCCTTCTTCCTCCATCTCCTAAAAACAAATACATAAATAAAGATAAGGATGCGTTGGCCAGCATGTGGGGACACTGGTGTCCTCTACGCTGCTGGTAGAAATGCAAAATGGTGCAGCCACTAGGGAAAACAGTTCTGCCAATACCTCAAATGGTTAAACGGAGGACTGTTCTGACCCACCAGTTATTCTAAATATATACCCAAGGGGAAGGCAAGCCTGTGTCCATGTGTTTGTACGTATATGGCATTCATTACTCAAGAGCCAAAAAGTGGGAGAGTCCCAATGCCTATGGTGATGAATGGATAAATGAAAGGTGTATATCCGGACAGTGGAACATTCTTCATCAATAAAAAGGAATGAGGCGCTGATAAGAGGATGCAACAGGGAAGAACCCACAACAGCGTGCTCACGAAAGAGCCCAGACACCAAAGCCCTGTGTCTATGAGTCCATGTACGTGAATGTTTAGACGACACAAGCCTGCAGGCAGCAGGTGGGGGGAGAGGGGCCAGGGAATGGGAGTGACTCTAAGGGCACAGAGTTGATTTCTGAGGCCATGTGAATGTTCTCATCGGGACTGCGATCGTGGTGGAACAGCGCTCCGAATATGCTCACGGCCACGTAAGCTTCTGTTCGATGGGGAGTGGTGTGGCGCACACCTGGACCTCCCCAGGTGCACGGGCAGGCAGCGCTCCAGGCGGAGGAATGTCAGCCTGCAGCCTGCGTGCCGCGTGCCATGGCTGGCATTGCTGAGGCCTCAGCTCTCTGCTGCCTGAGCCAGCACGGGGTCCCGGACACCGCCTCACCGCTGCTCCTGACATCACTCCCCATCTGCTGCTGACTGCCGCTGGCCTCTGGCTCCTGACGTCATTTGGGGATTGGGTACCTGACCTTGATGGTAGCTAACCACGGGCCTCAGCCACTTTCTGGTTTCTCACCTCACTTTCTACCGGGCCCCTGACCTCAGCTCAGCACCCAGCTTCCAAACTCACCTTATCAAGGAAACGAATGCAGAATTCACTCCACGATGGTTCCCCCGGGGCCATGACAGCCGTCCTCATGTTACCAGAGCTGCCTTAACCCCATGCCCACCCGAGGCCTTGGAACCCGCCCTACACTTTCCCCAGAGAGCCAACCCCAAGCATTTGGAGTCAGAAAATGAAATAAAGTCAAATCTCGGGCCCCTTCTGAGCCAGTGCCTGGCCCTCGCCTCAGTCACGCCCTCCTTGGCCCTGGGTCTGCTCGGGCCCTGGCTCTGGCCAGCCTGGGACACTGGAACTTACCTCCTCCCAGCCCCTGGGGCAGCTCTGGGCAACTCAGTCCTGGCCAAATAGACAATGTGACTTCCTAAGGGATGTCACTGTCTGAGGCCAGGCTCAGACCCCGACGTGGCTGAGCCGCTGCTTCCGGGCCTCAGAGCTCCCTGACCTCAGCCTGTCTCCGAAGGCCTGCTGCCTGGCCTTCTCCGCTTCTCACCCGGCAGATCCGCCCTCCTGAGTGCTGAGAGGCGGCACTGGGAAGTCCCTGTCAGGAGTCCCGTCCTGCTCCAGTTGGGTGAGAATTAGGAAATTAATTCCCAAATGCCCACTGCAGGCCTTTTACACCTTCCACTCACCAAACTGTCATGAGCAGCTGTGGCCTGTGCCAGCTCTGTTCCAGGCAGAGGTACTAGAGGGGAGCAGGCAGACAGCACCCTGTCCCCGGGGAGCCTCCTGAACCCCTTTCCTGTGCCTGCTGAGACCACTCTTTCTCTGCTTAACCGCCCCCACCCCAGTCAGACATTGAAAGAGAACTGCTGTATAATCTCACGAATATGGGCAATCGGAAACAGTCAGCCTCACAGAAGCAGGGAATAGAATGGTGGTTCCGGGGGGATGCAGGGGCTGGTCAGAGCAGATGGTCTCGGTTACAACAAGAGCACGTTCTGTGTCTGCCCAGCGGCACAGCGCCCACAGCCAATGACACTCTACTGATACCAGCATTTGCTAAGAGGGTAGGTCTCGTGTTAAGTGTTCTTATCACACACAAATAACAACGATAATCCTGATCATATTAAGGGGGCAGGAGGATGCGCGGGGAGGGAGATGGGCCTTCACAGGTGTATACTTATCCCCAAAATCACTGAGTGGTAGGCGTTTCCACTGTGCAGCTTTTTATTTCAATCATATCTCAATCAAGTTGTTCATAAAAGGAACTCTCTGTGGCTTTCCCTTTCACTCCAAATACAGTTCAGCTCCCAGTCTCATCTCACCTTGCTCTGACCCTGCCTTTGAGGTCGTCCTGACCTTGGGACATTGAAGCTGGTTTCTTCTTCTTGGCAGACCCTGTCGCTAAGCCTCTTATCTGGGGCACAGCTTCAAGTCACCTCCTCCAGGAAGCCCCCAGGAAGGAGTTAACACGGACCCCCGCCAACAGAGACCCCCATGCATTCGATCAGCAGGGTGAGCCCTGACTGGTGCAGCCGAGGGCTGAGTACAGGAGGCTTCGGAGACCCTGCCTGCTGTCTGCTTACCTCCCCATGAAGAGCCAGGGCTGTGGGAAGCCAGGGAGCCCTGTACCTGCAGTCGGAGCCTGGTGTAGGCGGGAGTGGACCTTGAGTGGAGGTGACTACAGAGAGTGGGGCACAGGAGGGGCATCCTTGCAAATCCCACCCCCTGAGAAGAGGCCTGCCTTACTGACAGCTGAGACCCCAGTCTCGGTGATCCCCTCAGCATTCTGGACAGCTTGGGACGGAGCATCCCCGGGCGTAGATGGGGACCTGGGGACGAGCTACAGTCCCCGGATGAGACTCAGGGCCAAGCTGGCCCAGCAGCACCAACAGGGTCCATCCCTCCAAACGGGATCGCGAGGCCCAGGGCAGAGTTAGAAGGTGCAGCCTGGATCCTGCCTCCCTGACCTTGGATGAGGGAGCCTGAGGAAGGCCTCCCCCAGGGTTGAGGGAGCATCAGTCTTGGGAACTCTCTCACAGCTCAGGGTCCCTCCCGCAACTGGACAGACTCCAAAGGCTGGGGGTGGACATGACGACGGCTGAGTCTAGGTCAATGTCAAGGCCAGAATCGGGCTGACCAGGATCAGACCTGATGGGTCCCCACTCCAGCCCAGCCTTCCTTGCCTGTAATCCACCCCAAGTCCTACCCTTGCTGCCTCCATCCCAGCCCAGTTCCCTGACCCAGACCTTTCCTCTGACCCCACTGGTCAGTCACCTCCAAATCTCTCTATGCCTGGTCCCCACAACCCTTCAAGGTCTCCTGAGTCACCCTCATACTGAACGGGACTGAGGCCTGAATCTCAACCCTAGAACTTAGCAGGGTGGGACACTGGGCAAATCAAGACAGCGCTCAGCTGCAGTTTCCTCCTCTGTAAAATGGGATCATCGGGATACACATGAGGAAAATGAGATCTGAAGGAGTTTAAGCCATAGGGTGGTTTAGGGAAGAGACTGGAATCAAGGTTATCACCGGATTAAAGGAGTAACCACAGGAGAGAGGGTGGAACCCAGCTCAGGAGGCTCAGGCTCCTCCAGTCTCTCAGTAGATCTTACTCTCCTCCCTGCTGGGGCCTGGCCCTGTCCAGAGTGGAAAACACAGCTGACAACAGCCTTTTAATTCTACCTTAAATTCTACCTTTTGAACTACATTAAAATTAAGAGCTTCTAGTCACCAAAAGTCACCATTGAGTGAAAAAGCAAGCCTCAGACTATGTCAAGGACTCCCAGAAAACAACAAGTAAAACAGACAACTCAATTTTTTTAAATGGTTGAGAGACTCGAACTCTACATAGAAGATGATAACAAAGGGTGAATCAGCCTCAAAATGTTCCACATCATTCACATCACCAGTCATATGGAAAATTCAAAGCAAACCTGAGTGTGAAGCATTATGCCCCCTTTCTGATGGCTAAAACAGAAAGAACTGACAAAACCATGTCTGAGAGAAGGCAGAGAAATCAGAACTAGATTGCTCAAAGAAATCTAGATTGGTATGACCGCTTTGGAAAACTGTTTGCTAGCATCTACTAAAGAGAGGTGGGCAGAGAAAGAAAGGAGGATGGAGGACAGGGTGGGAGAAGGAGGGAGAAGAAAAATAAGGGGAAGAAGAGGAATAGGAGGAGGAGAGAGAAGTGGAAGAGAAGGAGATGGGAAAGGAAGAGAAAGGAGGAGTAAGAGGAGGAAGAGACACAGGAGACAGAGAGAGAAGACTTAGAAAGTCCACTCCTGACATCTCCCCCAGAGAAACGGGTATTTATTCCCACCAGGCACAAGATTCTTAACAGCTGTGCTCACAATAACCCCAAACAGGAGTCAACACAAATGTCTGTGGACAAAAGAAAGAATACGCAAGTGACGGCATAGTCATACGATGGAGTCCTACGCAGTGCTATCGAGTCGCAAACTACTGCAGGAGGCAGCAACTTGGGTCCTTTTTGAAGCCTGTTGTTGAACGAAAGAAACAAACCTGGAAGACTTCTTGCTCTTCAGTTCTTACACCAAGTCTGGAAAGAGGGAAGCGAATCGCTGGTGACCCACGTCTGCGAGGCGGGGTCTGGCTGGGAAGAGGAGCCTGCGGGGTGTGTGTTCCAGGTATGATCACACGAGTGTGACCATAGGCAAAATCTCACATGGGGTGAATGCACGTCAGGTTTCATCAGCGGCCCACGTCACAGAAATGCCCCTGACTGAGCGAAAGCTGAATTCGGTAAGAAAAGCAAATCTAAACTTCTGCCACCACAGGCCTCTGGCTGACTCTCAAATGCCCAAGTTCGAAAGTCCTGTAGAAGGGAGTCACTGGCCAGCCCGACAGTGCCAGGGCTTAGGACCATGGCCAGAGTGAGGGGTGAGGGGTGGATAATGGGGGTAGACGGGTAGGAAGGCCAGGCCCACGCGCGGTGGTCGGCTCTTTCATTTCTCTGCGCCTCACGCCCCCAGCTGTCACACTTCCCGCCGCTGAGGGTGGGGACACGGGTTCAGGAAGGAAGAAGCCACAGGTGTCTGGCCAGGAGCAGAGATGCTACTCCTTGGCGCAGGGCTCCCCTCCCCTTGGCCCTGCATCCCCGCCTGCCTCCCCGCCTGAGCCCGGACCCTGTTTCCTGGCCCCCACCCTCGGCCCCCTCCTCTGTCCCCTGCGATCCCCAAAGTGAGGACCCATCACCATATAATTTAAAATTACTTGTAGCTTTAGTTAATTAAATGTAAAATCATTGGAATAAAATTATACCTTCATTAGAAATGAACTCCCATTTCAGGCCTGGGATAATGACTGGGCTCACTCTCCCCCCTTCTTCGAAACCACACACAAAATGGTCAGTTAAACTGAATGGGAAAAAAAGTTTAACGACTGCACGGCAATCAAGCTTATTATTATTTAAGCACAAGCCATTACCGTGTGCGATGAGGTGTCCACCAATAAATTATCTTTGAAAGACTCGGTCCTTGTCTGCCGTGACAGGCTAAGGCAGGGAGGTGCTGTGGGCCGTGTCCCTGGCCCGGTGAGCAGCCCAGGCCCGAGATGGGGACGTGGATCCTCCTGGTCCCGTCCCGCTTGCTGAGCTAGCCCCGGCCCCCGGGACCCTCTTTCCAGTCTCAGGGCTGAAGGTCAGATCTCAAGGTCACTGTGCAGGGAGGGCTGTCTCCACCTGACCCTCCAGCCCATGTGAGAAGCAGACACTCAGGCATAGGACAGAGACCAGAACCTAAAAGAAGTTCCTGAAAATTAGAAGGAAGGCAGAGAAAGGAGAAATAGGATGTGTAGGGGTTGAGATGAGACAGAAAGACAGCGGATGAGAAAGAGTACTTTTGCAGAGACATGGGGAGGACTCACAGACCAAAACCCAGATATGAGGGGACCAGATGCAGGGAGCCTCAGAACAAACAGGCAGAAACACAGGAACGAGGGGCAGAAGAACCAAGAAACCAGAAGCAGGGAGCGCGCTTCAGGGCACTGTCACCACACTGGGGCTCGGGGTCTTGAGTCACTTCCTCTCACAGAGTAACCGATCTCCCTGTGGGGACTGAGATTTTGGTGCTAAAATCTGCAAAAGCCCAGGTGACCCAGGACAAGCTGGTCCCCATGTTCCATGTGAGGCGAAAAGGCTGCAGCGAAGTCAGTTGTCTGAGACACAGACCTGCAAAGTGGGGAGTCAAGGTTAGGAACAAAAGGAGCCGGTGGCAGAGAAAGGCACCGGATAAGAGAGGGAGAAACACCAGGTGCAGAGACACATGATAGACAAATAAATGGACCTGCCTGTCCTAGGAAAACTCCCCCTCACGCCTCAGCCCCCTTCCCCTCCACATCTTATTTCTCTGCCCTTCATCCTAATTTCCAAGACCTCTTTTTTGTCCCCGGTGTCTGTCCGGTGACAGTGTCAGCCCTTCACGTGGGCAGACCGCAGCATCCGGTGAGGTACCCATACCCAGATCTCTGTGGGTGGCAGATGAACGGGACCCCTTGGACAGAAAATTCTCGGGGTCCTGGACTGCAGCTTTAGAGGCTGACACGCTAGGTTCAAATCTAAGTTCAAGCAGCACCAGCTGCTGCAACTCGATGATGACCTTGAACAATTTAGTTTCTTTATTTTAAAGAGAGCAGAGAAGGAAGGAAGGGAGAGGAAGAGGAAGAAGTGTCTTTATGTATGTGTCCAAGCAGATGTGTATGCATGTAGGGTTTTCACCCCAGCCCTGTCCTCCGGCTTTGCATGATCCTCAGGTCAGAGTCTCAGGTGCTGAGCCACGAAGACGTATTCCCCCTGGGAACCTTAATTTACGCCCATCTCCTCCATAAATGGGGAGGTAATAGCACCCACCTTTGGGGTCATTTGAAAGGGTTGAGGCTACAGAGAATCTGGCTCCCACAGCTGTCCTGGGGAAAAGACCCCCCCCCACTCTGTCAATAGCCCCTTTCCCCAAACCCTCAGGAAACCTCTCAGTCCCGACAAAGTGAGAGGTGAGACAGCCAGGGAAGACTCAAGCTGGGCCAAGGTGACAAGGGACCACAACGACAACAGCAGCTGACTCTGGATCTTCCAGGCCCCCCCTTAAAATAAAGACCCTCATGTTGTATCTTACAAAAAATCCAAAATGTGCCCCCCTTTGCAAGCTGATGCTAGGTAATCCATTTCTGTGCCCCGAAAGCATGGAGGCTTGAGCAAATGAACTCACCAGAAAGTGTGGGTTCCAGGAGGCTTTGGGGACCGACAGGCCCCGCCCCCACCCACCCCGAGCCTGGCCGCCATGAACTTCTCGTCCAGGTTCCCCACAGACGCCCTTGAAAAATCACCTCTATCTTTCTCCCAGGTCAGGCGGATGCAGAGATAGGGCCGCACGTGTGCCTAGATCTGCTATCTGCCCGTGAGTGATGGGGGACACATTCCTGCGACATGTTTACTGTCACCCCACGCCCCCGGCACGCACACCCCACCACGCCACCCCCTTATAATTCACGGCCCGGCTCCCCTCGGCAAATGACTGATACAGCCTTCACGGCGGGGCCTGCTGGTCACTTGTCTCAAGGAGACTGGGAAGGAAACTCAGGCACAATATAAATGGGGCCCGTGGCAGCCGCCAACACCTTGGAAAATTCCCCAGCCTGGATGCCGCGCCGTTTTTAAGTAATAAAACCACAGAGAGATTACATGACTGCCTGACAGCCCGCGACGGATGGCCGCCCGTGTGAACTTTTTACCTTCGGGATGGGGCCAGAGGAGAGGAAGGAAAAAAGAGGCAAGAACCGCCAGGGCAGGGGGTGAGGCGTGGGTGGGTGTGTCTCGGGTACCATTACCAGGGGGCACCATCCCCCCAGGGGACCTTGGGCCCCTCTGGAGAACAGATATACTTGTGCTTTCGCGCGCTTTCCAGCACCCAGAGCAGTCCTCCAACAACCTTTCCTGGGTTAGAAGGGTCGTCCCTGCTTTCACCCATTCCAGGACGCTTTGGTTCAAGGAGAATTTGTCCTGACAGTGAACTAAGTCAGAAGGAGAAAGACAAATACCAGATACTCTCTCGCTCACAGTGGGAATATCAAGAAACAAAGCCAACGAAGAGACAAAGCAAAGACTAACCTTGGACTTGACAACAGAACGAGCGGTCACCAGCCCGAAGGCGGTGGGGAGCGGGGGTGGAGCCCGTGGGCCAGTGCTCAGTGGAGCCGCATTGTTGAAATTCGGCGCTGGGTGTGGTGTGGTGTCCTGTGTTTGATGAAGAGCGACCCTGCACATCTGGACTAATTCATTTTGTAAACCAAAGTTTCCTCAATAAAAGAAAGAAATAAAAATATTTGTCCCCCAACCAATTTACTGATGAGTGTGTGGGGGCAGGGGGCTGAGAACCCGGGAGAGAGGGACAAAGTCTCAGGAACAAGGGAATGATCTGCCATGTGTCCCTCATTAGCCTGTGTCCTCGGGCACATCCCCCTGCCCTCAGAGCCTCGGTTTTCTCATCTGTGCACTGGGGATGATAAGGCCACCTCCTTCAAAGGGTGGCGACAGGAGGCAGGTAAGCCCGGAGCACAGTAGGTGGCACCGAGTAGGTACACACGGCCCTGACATCTGTCCCCATCCCTCCCTCTCTGAAGCTGAAGGGTCTTCGGCAAGGCTGGAAACCCACCCTAGAGCCCCAAGATCCTGCACGAGGCACGAACCCCGACACCAGTCTGGACTGCAGGGAGCAATGAGCACCCCACAGGTCCCCACAGATGTTACTTCTTCCCAGACAGGGAGTCCCCAGTGCAGGAGGTGTCTTAAGCTTAGTGTCAGGCATCGGACCCCTGCTCTGCGCGGAGGAAATCACAGGAGCTGTGGATGCTGGCGCAGCGGAGGCTGACAGCGTGCGGACGCGTGCACACACGGCCCTGGGCGCTGCCCGCACGTGCCCCTGCTGGGGCCTCCGCCCACCCCAGAGGACAGTCCTTGCCCAGCACGTTTGTGCAAGTGCTGTCGAAGCCTACTCCCACAGGGACAGGGACAGAAAATGGGTGGCATCTCACTCATGGTGACCTCCTGGACATAGAGTGCCAGGAAACGCTGAGCGGGGGTGGCAGGGAGACAATTCCTAAGTGTTTCCTTGAGATTTACTTTCCTCTTCCATCCCTGAGCCCTGGCGGATGGCAGACCCTCCCCTCCAGCCCTCTGGTGGGCAAGTTTGGCCCATGGTGGAGGCAGGTACACGGGACAGGGCAGTGGCATTTTCCCTGATCCCTCCCTGCAGGGCTCCGATGGGCAGCATCTCCTCCAGAAGCACAGGGTCCATGGGTATGATGGGGAACAGCCCTCTCCAGTTTCTGGTGGCCCATCTCTCTCCTGGTCACACCGCAGCTCAGGCCACCTCAGAGGCTGCCCAAGGCTGCTCTGAAACCCACCCCCAAGCCCTGTGTGACCCTGTGTCCCAGGCTTCCAACCCCATCCCTCGTGGCCAGAAGGTACCTCCTTCCCTCCCAGAGTGACCTCCCTGTGGTGGAACTTGTCCCGTGTGTGCCCTGATGGGATCCTGGGGAATAGCAGGGGGAGCCTTGGCTAGTGGGGATGTCTAGACCTTCCCAAGTGCCAGGTGACAGGGACACAGGTTCCTCTCTGACACAGTAGGGCAGCATCAGCCAGACAGCAGTTCTGCAGGTAATTGGGCACCCTGAAGTGAAACCCTAAAAATGTCCAGAAGTAGGGGGGTCAGACTGTTAACTCAGGCCCTCCCATAGAGGGATACCACATCCCATTCGTGTGTATTTATTGACAAGTAGGAAAAGACATTGTGACTTAAGTACACCAGTCACACTGTCTAGTGGTCAAGAAAAGTCTCAGGAGTTTCTGTCCTGACTGTGACATTGAGCAAGTTATTTAACCCCCCTGGCCTCAGTTTACCTGCCTGGAGGAATGGAGAGATGCAATGGAGTCATTCAGTTGGAGGACTTCACCTGGAAGGAGCGTTCAGAATTATTCCTACAAATGATATGACTGACGAAGATTCCATCTGGTAAACAAACAAGTTTTCTCCTTCACTGGGCTCTTATCTGCAAAGGTGCTTCCCAGAGAGATTATGTGGTCAGTTGAGGAAGTGGGGAAAGATGTGTGTGGTCCATGGTCACAAACACACATTCGCATGTTAAAGACTCTGAAAACCAGACTTATTTCATTCAGTCATTCATTCAGTAGTTTTCCAACCTACTTGCCTATGGAACCGTTTTTTCCCACTGACTCCCTATTAACAATAATAGACAACAAATGTTTGGGCTGGGATCCCACTTTCATCCTACCTAAGAAAACGCTGGACAGACTTTCATATGCATGAATATACCAGCAAGGACTCTTGTTTCAAGTGACGAACCCTCTCTAACTGGTTTCAACAAGGGTTTGTTCCAGCAGACTGGAGTTCTGAACAAGACAGCATTCAGACGGCCGCCTTCTCCTCCACCACCTCCAGTCCCTGAAGTTCAGCTCCCAGGGGAGCAGGTGACCCTCCCTCTGATCTCCAGCTCCCGTCCTGGCACCCAAAGAGATCCTGCCTATCCCTCCCTCAGGGTCCGGTAGCCATCCCTGGAGGGCAAAGGTGGATGACACCTGCCAGTAATTCAGAGGGAGACCTTGGGGCCACCACTCACGTACTGGGGGTGACCGCATGAATGGAACTCACCTTGGCACGCCGCCCTGCTGTCCCCACAGCAGATGAGGGATGCAAGTGAGGAGCAGCCACACCCTCCCCTCCGGAAGTCCAGGAGACTCATCCCTCTGCCCCCATGCCTCCAGGAGACGAGACTGGCTTTCCCCGCCCAGCATTGACCACCCTGTATCTACAGAGTCCAGAGAAGGCCCACAGGGCAGAGGGTGGAGCTGCCCCAGCGGGGTGGACACAAGATCTACCTCCTGAGTGCCCAGGCCCCAAGTTCTATGCCTGTCTACGGCAGGTGCCCACAGTTGAGAGGGCTGAAGGTGACTGGGAAAGATGAGCTTTGGGGCCACCAGCTTGCAAGGGACCAAGCATCAGAAGAACTCAACAGGAGCCTACAGCTGGGGGCTGGCCGGGGTTGTGGCTGAATCATGGGGGACTGACCAGGCACTGGAAGGAAGACCAGAGGAGCCCCTGCTTCCCAGGGAGAAATTTGGGGATAGCCATCCCCATGGATAAATTAGGTCATCAGCCATGAGTCCCCAGGCCAACAGTGGGGTGGCAGGGGCAGGGGTGGCAGTGAATCATTCTGCTGACCTCACCCACTGCGTGGCCTGTCCAGCCAGGGGAGGGGTTGGAATTTTAAAAGACACAAGACTGAGTCTCAGACGCCAGAGCGAGTCTTAATAAGCCAAAGTGGAAAGTTATGGAATCAGACTGAGATATCATTTATGGACTCACTGCCCAGCGGGGGCAGGCAGGGGAGGCGGCTTAGAGAGAGCAGAGCAGTGGCAGTTATTGGAAAAATAAAACTGCTTCATGTTTATACCCCTAATGAGGAGAGATTCCTCTAAACTGATTACACTTGATTTTTGTTTCTTTATGCTTTTCTGTATTTTCTAATTCTCCTGCAATAAACATGTATTACTGGGGTAACAGAGTAATAATAGAAGCTTAAAAAAGAGTCAGGTGAGAGTCTGTGGGTCCGAGGACCCCACAGCCACAAGGTCCTGGGCACGGGGTCCACCGGCCAGGACCCCAGGGAACCCTAGGGAAGAGGTCAGGACCCTGAGGGAAAAACAGGCATTCTGCCGCCAAGTCCTCCAGAGAGGCTGGGAGGGGGATCCACAGGGCATCCTCTGAGTCTAGAGCAGGTAGGGAGGTGGGAAGGAAGGCGGAGAGAGCCTGAGTGCTGGCCTGCTCCCCTGGATGCTGGGCTAAGAGTGAGTCTCTGCCCAGTTTGAGGCCCTGGGACCAGGGAGGCTCCAAGTCAGGGGCTTGGCTGGAATCCTGACTGTACCCTCCCTAGCTAGGAAAGCCAGGTGTCCCCTCACAAGCCAGAGAGAGCACTAGACAGGGGGTGTCTGGCCACCAAAAAGTTACCTGCCCCTTTCCCAGGGCGCCCTTCTGGTTTGGCTGGACTTGAGGCGAGGGTAAGAGGATACCAGGGTCACTGGGAACCTCAGCTGATGGCTGTGAGCCAGTCAGAATAGGTTGGCTCCTGATGATCTGACCCAGTAGAGTGGGCTCAGGGCACACTAAGACCTCAGACATCGGCTTAGCTCCAAATCCAAGATCTGCCGTGGTTGTGTAATCCCGGAAAATCAGCGTTCCCTCTCTGACCCTCTTCTTCCTTCCTTGTTTAATGGGGATAATAATGGACTCAAAAGATGTGTGCATCCCTAGGTATATTACAGCACTACTTAAAATTGCCAAGATATGGAGATAACCTGCTCATCAATGGATGAATGGTTAAGGAAGATCACACACACACACACACACACACACACACACCAGGAATACTATGCAGTCATTCTTAACAACATAGATCTTGAGGGTATATTGCTGAGTGAAATAAATCAGAAGGGGAAAGACAAATATTGGATGATTTCACCTATACCTGAATATGGAGAAACAAGGCAAATGAACTGGCAGGATAAAATAAGAATAAATTTTGGGGCCTTGACAGCAGAACTGAGGTGACCAAAGAGAAGGGGGTGGGGATGGGAGTATGTGGTAGAGAAAGTTTATGATTTTTACCCTTCCTTCCTTGGTTTTAATTTTTTTTTCTTTCTGTTTAATCATTATTTTTTATTTGAAGTTTAAAAAACTAGTGGTCCCTGTGGGAGACTGCATGAATTATCCCAGTGTATCACCTCTCCTTGTTGTCACTCTGTCATGTGACTTGTCAGTGTTTCCAATGAAGAGGAAGACCTGGTTCTTCTCCTGTGACTTTGAGCTCAGCCATGTGACTTGACAATAGAAGGAAGAGGGTGGGAAGCCTCTGTGAGGCCACCAGGAGGCTGAATGTTTGCATCTGCTCTGGGGCACCGCTGTCATCTATGAGACGCCTCTGCCCAGGCTGGGCGCTGGACCTGGAGAAAGATGGAACTTGGGGAGCAAGATGCCCACCTGAGCTCAGACAAGATCAGCTAACTTCCGAGTAACTCTCAGGTCTATGCAAATAAAGACAATTGATTTATAAACAAAGATTAATAAAGAAGAATGATTGCCATTTGAAGCAACTGGGTTCAGGGTTGTTTGTTATCCAGCAACATCCCGGCCATGGCTGATACATTTCCTCCAGCCCTGATAGGAGTGAGGTTTCAGGGAGACAGCGCCTGCAAAGTGCGGAGCCCAGTGCCTAGTTCACAGTTAGTGCTCATGAAATGTCTTCTGCTCTTCCGAATACTGTCACCATTGTGTCTGCTGTTACCATCCCCTGGAAGGGACAGCCTGGGGGGCCCAGGGTCAGGAGCTCAGAGCGCCTCAGAAAACCCACATTCATCAAGTCTGCCCACAGACAGCTCCAAGCGACAAGTTCCCACATCGAGGTGGTTGCTTTTATTACACTTTTGAAATCCATTCCAATTAGAAGGGAGACGGTGGCTCCTGCCACCCCAGACAGGGGTGAGACAACCGGGCTCCGGCCCCCCGGGCAGAGGCTTAAGCATTTTATAATAATCATATTTCTTATGGCGCTTTAGTTTCACTTCCTTCAAATTAAGTCTCAGCAATAAAGGCGATCGATTCCCTCTCCCTGGGAAACAGCACTGAATCCCACCCGGCTCCAGCTGGAGCTCTCGGCCCTTCTCGGGGAGACCCTTTCAGCTGGACAGCTGCAATCTGGGTCTGGTCTGCGGGGTTGACTGGCCCTGGCATCTGCTATGAGATGAATGCTCAGTCACAAGCAGCCCCTGGACATCCATCCAGGCCCCTCAGTACAGGAGAGGAGCTCACGCCTGAGGCCCTGCCTCCCTGCTGACCCCCACACCAGGACCAGCACCCCACATGGTTTTAGGAACCTGAAGACCCAAAATCCTGGCTTTGATACAAGGACTCAGCAGTGGTGGTGGAAAGGCCTATGAGAGAAGGTGAAAATGTTTCTCCTGGCCCTGCAGCCCCATCTTCACCCGCTTGCCCCACCCCCAGGGAAAGAACAGAGAGGCTTCCCCAGCCCACCCTCTTCCAAGATTCTGAGGTACCCTTCCCAGCAGCCTCTTGCGAGGCCAGAGGAAGTCACAGAACACAGAGCAGAGGGGCCTGGGCAGGGGTGGGGGTAGGGAGCAGGGTTGGCCCAGCTCTGGGGAGGGGTGGGAGGCCACCACCCACCTGGTAAGGGTGAGGCAGGAAAGCCCTCGCCTCAGGTGCAAAATTTAAGGCACGCCAACAAGTCAATCATCCACAGAAATCATGTGCAACAATGAAAACCCAACGCGTTCATGATCAATGAGAGCTTAAGTGGAACTAAAGATGATGGCTACTTATTTAAGACCCTGCAGGGGTGGGATGGGGCATCTTCACTGAGCCCTTGTCCCTGTAGGGGGCTCGGCAACATGGTTGACAGTGCTCCACAGTCAGGTGTGTCCCATGGGTTTATAGAGTCTTGGATTTGACTGTAGAGTTTGTATTAACCTTTTCCACTTCATTTGAAATACGAGGGATGCATTCTGATCAATGTGCCCCCTTTGCCTCAGGCACCTCCACTATGGCTCATATTTGGGGGAGAAACGGAGATACAGGGAGAAACTGCAAGGGGTCCAGGGCCCACAGGGAGGAGCCTGGCTCTGAGCTTAGCACCAGCTCCCCCAGGGGAGGACCAGGGACAAAGAAAAGTACTAATGTGACATATGAGTCCAGCAAAGGTGGCTGAGAAATCCCAATTTTGGCGAGCTCTGCCTGGATGACCTATTCGGCCTCAGGAAGATCGGGGTCTTCCAGCTCAAAATGAAGGTATCAGGAAATAAAGAAATCAAAGTCACTGCTGTTTATGAAGGGGCATTGCCATTCAGCATTGCACAGTGAGTCAATCCTTTAAAGCCCATAGCACCCAGGCAGAAGGGAGGAGTCACTGTGGGGGCGGACTCATTTCCCAAGGGACAGCCTGGGGCCCGAGAGGTTAAACCACCTGCTTAAGTCACAGAGCCTGAAAATGGTGACATCACAGTTCAACGCCAAGACCCTACCCTTCTCCACACAGCCTCTCATGACCTCTTTATTCACCTGGGTTGGTGACTGTGAAGCCCATCTCTCTTCACAGTACCCAGAGGGGCAGGCTTGTCTGGTGACAATGAAACAGAACAGAGGATTTTAGTGAGGAGAAGATACAGGCTGTGACCCTGGAGAGAGGGAGGTGGCGGTGAGGTCAGGACTCAACAGCATAGCCCCAAATCTCAGCAGCCCTCCAAACAGCTTATGAGCTCCCTGTGCCTGGCTGGGCCCTGGCGGTTGAGCGGGGAGCTGGGGAGACCCCACCACCTCGCCTATGGAGCCCATGGAACTTGCAGGGAGAGAAGCGGAACAAGATACACGTTTCTATCTTTGCAAACTGTGCCAAGGGCTCTAAAGACAGAGCGGGTGCTGGGAGTGCATGTCAGGAATCCCAACTCGAAGAAGGGACATCAGAAATCAAAGGGCAGAGGACAGGGGGGCGCGGAGGTAGAGATGGGAGCTGAGGCGTCCAGGGCAGCGGGCCACCTCACAGGACACAGGAGCCTCTCGGCCCCATGAACCATGGTCAGCCTCTGGTCACAGCAAATCAGCACACAGAAATCAGGCCTCTGTCTCCTCTTCTAATCCAGAGGAGTCCAGGTGTCACTTCCAGGGACAGAGGGACCCGAGACCTTTCTGGGCAACAGCCACCTGTCCCCACCCTGCTCTCTGAGGGGTGTCTGAGTGTGCCCTCCGCACTGCCTGCTCCAGGCTGGGAAGTCCCTCCACATTCCCCAGGAAGCTCCCTACCTGCCCAGGTCTCTTCATAGCCCCTTCCCAGGGCCTTATAAACTTCAGACAGGAGGGGAGAAGAGGGCGCAGCCCACGGTCCCGGGGCAGAGGTGACAGAGAATGGGGGACTAGGGAACTCCTGGCCACCCCTCCGTGGTGCCCCGCCAAGAGGGCGAGCTGTCTCAGGGCCCAGGCAGAGCCTCTGCTCCCTGCTGGAACTGAACCAACCGCCCGGCCACGGCAGAGGGGATCTCCAAGCCAAAGACGCCAGTGCGTTAATTAATGAATTAGCCGTTTAATTAACATAATTAGGCCTCATTATTTTCCTTGCATCTATCGTCAATTTTCAGGCAATTAAAGTGAACACTGGAGGAGAATGGAGGATTGGGTTGTCACTGCTGGCATAGGAGGGATCCACGGGGCCTGGCACCACCCCGGGCGCCTGCCAGCCAGGGCGAGAGCGGCGGGGAAGAGCAGGCTCCTGTGCGAACACACACACCCCAGCTGGCGCGTCCCTGAGCAGGTGTGGCAGATCACTTTCCATCTGCCATCCCATTCCTTCTTTGTGACCAGGGCAGGCTGGAAATGGGAGGGAAGTCATGGGATGTGCCAGGGTCACCCCCAAGTGGACCATTGAGGTTGAACATCTCCCTTTCTGTGTGACCTGAGACAAGTTCCTTGGCCTCTCTGAGCTGTTTCTTACCTGTGATATCATAAAGATGAGATCTTCCCTCTAGCACTACGGGGTGGTCAGCACATCACGTCCCCGGCACACAGGACTGCCCCACCCAACATGGCTCCTTCTTTACACACGGGCTTATTCCATAACCACTTGCAGAGTCCATGAGTCTCTTCCTGTCACAGGGTCTCTCCATCTTGAATCCATCTCACTCCATCTCCCCTTATATGTGCTCTTGTTAATATCACGTGCAGATGAGGAAATGGAGGCTGAGAAGCTGAGCCCTGTACACAAGAGCACAGGTGGTAAGAGGCAGCCTGGTTCTATGCCCAGCCTGGTTCTAGAATAAGACTGAGCAAGCCCTCTGCTCTGGGGGTTTATAGTCTAGAGAAGAAAATACATAATGAACCCGAAACAAATATAAAAGATGTGAGGATGGAGTTAGGGCTGGGAAGATAAAGCAAATAGTGGAAGGAAGAGATAAAGGACCAGCATTCAAGGAAGGCTGTAAGGAGGTGATTCTGGGGGAGGAGGTAGCATTTAATAGGTGCAAAGGCCCTGGGGCAGCCCTCAGCCTGCTGGATGGAGGCATGGGGTAGAGAGGCAGGCTTGATGGTGAGAGAATAGTGGGATGAGGCAGTGGTTTGGATTTTGTTGGGATTGAAAGTGAGTTGAGAAGCACCTTGATGGAAATTTAGAAAGATGCCTGACAAGAGGGGAGGCCCGACTGTGGGGACGTGGCTGTGGGGACAGGGTCTAGGTGCTGGCTGTGACACCAGTCCAGCAGAAGTGAGTGTGGGTGGGGCAGGCCAGAGGTGGGAGGGAATGGAGACAAAAAGGAAGCTGTCACACAGGTGGGTGGGGGTGGGGCACTGGACACTAGAGAAGAAGGAGGCATTGGGTGGGCTTAGTCTGCACCAGGGCCCAGAGCCAAAGAAATGGGGTCTCCTCTGTCCGAGGTGGCCCTGGGGCCCACCAACATCAGGAAAGGGCCCGCAAAGGAAGAATAGCCTGGGAGACAAAGAAA
>RJWH01007052.1:0-45291 GCA_004363575.1 Solenodon paradoxus | reverse complement strand
ATAAAAGAAAACTAGTGTCCACAATGAAATACTATGAAGCTATCAAAAGGTGGAATCCCACCATTTGAAGCAACATTGATGAAGCTGGAGTGAATTAATCTTAGGGGAGATAAGTCAGAAGGAGAAAGGTATCACTCATATATCATTCACATGCGGTGTATAGAGATCGCAAGCAAACTACAAATTAAACAAAAGTAGAGCAGAGAGAGGAGGTAGCGCTGTCGCCCAGCTCCCCTCAGTCCTGTGAGCCCCTTCTCTTGGGCTGATGTGACTTCCAATTTACAGACCCCATGCCTTTCTCTTCTATTTACTTTTCACTTTTTCCTACAGGAGCCAGACATTAAAGACCAAGATATTCAAAATCAAGGAAAATTAGAGAGTGACTGCACATGCCTGGGGAGAGCTCAGAAAAGACCAGATCTTTGGTCTGTATCTCAGATTCATGCTCAGCATGGAGGCACCCTACAGCAAATAACAGACAAATTATAATAAATAAACAGCAAGGCCTAGGAAGGGGAGAACTCATCTCCAGAATAACCACAATATTAGAGTCAATATCCAGAATGCCACACACTAATCAGAAAGCATTCAAAGAAACATATGGCCCATTCAAAGGAAAAATAAACTAAGCGACAAAAATTTTCCCTGTAGGAACTGACAAAGACTTCAAAATACTCTTAAAGAGGATCAGAGAACTAAGCTAAGATGTAGAGAAAAATCAAGAAAATGACATATGAAAATATCAGTTAGAAGACAGAAAACCTAAAAAGAAGGCAAGGTATGCCCTGAAATCCCAAGGATCTGGGTTCACAACATGGGCCCTGGGGCATCAACCAAGATACGTAACTGAAAAATAAATAAATAAAATGCCCCTTCCTTGTCTCTATTACTGCCTGCCTATCTCTGCGCTTCTTCATTCCTACCTGCAACTTACCTTAAAATAAACAAATAAGTAAAATAAAAGTCAACACTCTTTCAAACTAGAAACAGAGGGAAACTTCAAGATAATAAACACCATACATGAAAAACCTATAGCAAACATCATATTCAATGGCAGCAAGCTGAAAGTTTCCCCTCTAAGATCAGGAAGAAGACTAGGACGCCCACTTCTGCCACTCTTATTAAACACAGTATTGGAAGCTCTAACAAGAGAAATTAGGCAGAAAAACAAATTAAAGACAGGAACACCCTGGTGCCTCAGGTCGGGGTGTAGGGCATGAAAAGTACAAGACCCAGATTCGGGACCCAACCGGGTCCAGGAGGAACAACTATTAATAAATAAACAAAAACGTTCCCTTCTTTTCTTCCTTCCTTCCTCCTTTCCCTTCCTCTAAAATAAAAGACATCCAAACTGGAGAGTAAAAGTAAAGAAGTAAAATCAGACAGTATGATCTTATAAGCAGAAAACCCTAAAAATTCTACAAACACTCACACAAATGAAACCCGTTAGAATGATTGTAGCAAAGTTGCAGGATAAAGGATCAGTTAACAAAAAAGAAACCAATTGCATTTCTATAGTGTATTACATTTACCTTCTAAATTCATATTCTTCATAGATTGCTAGAATCCCAGGATATACTATAAGAGTACTATAGAACAATGGCTATCATTAAGTGCCTCTCAGCATCTTTCTGACATACTTCAATCCTTTGTAGTAGCCCAACATTTCAAAACTAAGAGACCTTGATTAACACAGAGGTCCAGGCTAACTAAGCAGGTCAATTTTGATTTGGTAACATTACACAGTTATCTTGATGTAAGAACATCCTCGGTAGATAATTTCAATAAGTGCTACTTCATCTCTGAGAGTTGGCCATTTTAAGATGGGTGCACCTTGCAGTCAAAGTCATCATAATGACTACATTTCTAATGCTTAGGATAAGCTTATTATTACATATATAATTACACCATTTTGCTTTCCTTTCATTTAATTTCTATTAATTACTCATCTTTTCAGTCTCCATAAAAAGTTGACAAGCTGCCTGACTACTAGAACAATTTGTCATATAGAAAGCAAAAGGAGAATACTTAAGAAGCAAGACAAATATGGAATTAGCAACATTTACCTTATTTCCTCTAACAGGCAACTTACCCATTATTACAGGCATAACGAATTTCTGAACCAAACAGAAAAGATCCATTTACAGAGATTATACGACCATTTACGGGTTCTCCTGGATTTGCACATGATTTTTCTACAAGAAAAATTTCAAATTCATTGTTTCATAAAAATTACGAAACAAATTTGAAACAGTCAAAATTCTTTACTGCTCTTTTGAATTTAATGCATTCTTTAACAATATACAGGCAAACATAAGATTAACATTTATACAATCTCTAAAGCAATAAAAAGAAAACAACAAAAAAAAAGAAGTGCTTACTTACTTGTACAAGCTTCCTGAAGCGCAGGACTCCATACGTTAGCAGGATCACAAACAGCAGAGATGTCAATGTTATGTACACGCTTATATCCCAGGCGACACTCAAATTCTATTCTGTCCCCAGGACTGTAAGAGGATTTAGAATTGTCCTTGAGTTTCATAGACTCGAATCTTGGTGGGATATCACAGCCATCTAGAGGGAAGATAATAGGAACATGAAAATGAATGGTTTTCTCTTTCCCAGCCAGGGACTGTGGTGGAGCAGCAAGTAGACAAGAGAGAACAAAAGGAAGTTTAAAAGGACGGTTCCCTGCTTTTAGCCAGGTGGTGGCAGCAGTGGTCATAGCTTGCTTGCTTTTAAACATTATATGATTAACTTTTCGTTTGCTAGGGAATAAAGTGAATTTTCATTCAACAATAAGTTAAAGAGACGGGATCAATGATTTTGGTCTTAAAAAATATGTATACATACACAAATATGTATATACACACCCATATATACACACATTCACACACTTGTCTAACATCATTTCAAAACTCAGTTTCTCTAAGAAGTCTCTGTAAGCACTCTATAAGCAGACTACTCTTCAGTGGTTTGAAACACAAGCTCATGATTCCTATCACTTCAGGTTCAGTCTTCTCTCAGAAGACAAATTCCAACGGGTCAGGGATCACATACCTCCTGTTTCTACCACACTCTGCACCCTGTGGTGTTCGGAAAGCCCATGGGAAGAGGTGATGATAAAATATAAGTATTGCGGATCTCACAGACAAAATGAATATGAACTACACTATTTCAGAATATAAGGCTTCCTCTCATATGTTTCATATTAGTGAATTTCTTATTAGAACATTTTATAAGTAAACAGATGCCATTTGAATATCAAAACATACTACTCTGAATAGCCTTACACGAAAATAATTGACTTTGTTGGTCATTACTTTAATTCAATCTTCCCTTGCTCACTAATGGATCATGCATCGTGCATTTCACCCAGAAGCGACCTGAGGTGGCTGTTTGGCTTGTTTCTGCAACACGTCCCTGCAGCAAAGCTACTAAACTGCTATGCTGTTAGAACGCTTTACTTCTGGGGTTTCCTGGAGGGAGCATTTTCTCCCAAGAATAGTGTCCTTTCTACTTTGGCAATTCCTATTCATTGTCTGTGGGTTTGGAAACCTAACTGCTGGAACAACTGTGCAGAAAAATGTGGTGGAGATTCATCAAGGAAAGTCCTTAAGGGCTCACAGCAGTCAGAGGCTCCCCTGTGAGGTTCTGGCCCCAGGGGAAGGAGAGATCTGCTTGGGGCCTGAGGGGGTCTTTCCTTTCTCACTCCCTGGATCTGAGTTTTACTTGAGGTTCAAAGACTGCTCACACGAAGTCCAACGCGAAGTCCAGCAAGTAAAATGTTACTCTCCTTCCATATCAAACTCCAAACTCTAAAATTCTCCTCTAGGATCTCCCCAACATTTCATCCACATTATGTCCTGAGTTCCATTACTAGCAACATATTTTCACCTTTCCACTATGCTGACCTTGACACCAGAATGTCCTTAACCAACAGTCCGAAAACAAAAGCAAAAAGCAAACAAAAATCACAGTAATTAAAGGCAGTCTTTTAAAAAGACTAGTAAAGAATGGAAGTTTCAGTAATGTTAAATTCATTACCCAGTCAGACATTCTCATATTACGATAGGAAAAAATTGAACTAGAAGTGCTATATACCCACCCTAGACATAAAAGTACAATAAATTCTAGAATTTCTTGGAATTACCAAGAAAGAAATCAAGTAACGGCCTACCTTATACAAATCTTTTTTTTTTTTTTTTTTTTTAAATGTCTCTGCTTTCAGTAGCTATCTTGAAAACACATAAAGCGGAAAGGACGTCCATTAAGACTTTCACATATAGTCCTCTGTAATGAAAGAAATATCCATTGGATGATTTAATCCATTCAGCTAATTTAAAAAGTATTTCTCCATTAACATGCATCGTGGAAAGACAAACAACAATTTCAGTCTAGAATCTCTTATTTTGCAATCAGTTGATTACAAAGCTTTGTAATGTCACTTTTTAATAAAAAATTTTCTTCTTTTGTTCAGAACACTAACTTTTCTTCCTGAAGAGTTTGAAGATATATATTCCCAGCTCTAGAAAAATACTATTTTTCTACATATATTTATCATTAGGCTACAATGCTATCCTTTAGCAATAAGACGTCTTTATAATGCCATGCTGCACTCAGGAAAGTTCTAGGTGAGTTTCAGGAGAGTGAATTAGTGCTCTACTATGGATTAAGAGTACTGTTCACTTTTTATATACTTCGAAAATGTGAAAGCACTCTACTTGCTTGCAAAAATCAAAACTACTCTCTGATGTTAGCAAACACTCCCAACCCTACCCCAACTGGTACCTCCAGAAACTCATGGGCTACGAACAAACTGGAACCTCACTGAACCCTGACCATCCTGCTCCTTCTAACATTGTTTGCACAGCCTATTTTTAAATTATTTTGAAGTAACATTACATTATATAGGTTCAAGGTGGGCACTGTCATAAATCAACATCTGTATATAATACAGTAGGTTCATCACCAACAGTCCACTCCTGTCCTTCACTGTATAACTCACTGTCATCACTCACCTCCCCATTCCCCTTCCCTTGCAGTGACCACTAATTTGGTTCTACAGAATAAAAGTCAATTTTTTAAAATCTGATTATTTGGTCTCTCTACTTACCATGAGTGAAATTATAGCATTTCAGACTTTCTTCTTTAGATTTATCTCACGAAGTATAATTCCCTATATTCCCACATTCTTGCAGGCAGAATTTCATCATTTTGAATATTGAGCAATATTTCAGGATGTGTATATACCACATCTTCTTTATTCACTGACTGGCAGATAGGCAAGGAGGTTTGTTTCCATCTCTAGGCTATTGTAAATGACGATGCTGCAAATGAGGGGGTGCATATATCTCTTCAACTAGTGTTTTTGTGGTTTTCAAGTAAATAATTGAAACAATGGGATCATATGAAATTTCTACTTCTAATTTTTTTTTAGGAATCTCTATACTGCTTTCCATAATGGCTGCACCAATTTACACTCCCATCAACAGTGCATAAGTATTCTCTTTTCTCCACATCCTTGCCAACATCTGTTTCCTTGTTTTTTTGATAATAACCATTCTAACTAGCATGCAGTGATAGCTCATTGAAGTTTTGATTTGCATTTCCCTAATAACAAGAGACAAGGAACATCTTTTCATGTGACCTCTGATCATCTGTATGTCTTCTTTGCAGAAGTCTATATTTAGATCTTCAGCTCACTTTTTAATTGGAATATCTGATTTGCTGTTGAGTTTTATGATTTCTTTATTTTGGTTATTAACCCCTTTCAGATGAATTCTATGCAAATATCTTCTCCCAGTAATTAAGATGTATTTTCACTTTGATGATGCTTTTCAGTTTGATGTTGTCCATTTGTTTAGTCTGACTTTTGTTTCCCTTGACATTAGAGTCAAAGTTTCAAAGAAATCTCTTAGGTCAAGGAGTGTTATCTCCTGTTTCCTTCTATGTATTTTAAGGATTCAGGCCTTACATCCAAGTCTCTAATTCATTTTAAATTAATTTTTGTTTGTGTTGCTTGATAATGGTGTAATTTCATCTTTTGCATGTGGTTGACCAGCTTCCCCAGTATCATTTATTGAAGAGACTGGGTCCTTTCTCCATTGTGTGCTCTTGGCTCCTTTGTTGTAAATTAGTTGTCCATATACATGCAGATTTATTTCTGGGCTCTCAATTTTGTTTCTGTTTAATTGATCTGTGTGTCTGTTTTTATTCTAATACCATGCTGATTTGATTACCATTGCTTTATGGTATAGTCTGAAGTCAGGGAATGGAATACTTCCCATTTTTGTTCTTTTTTTCTCAGAATGGTCTTTACTATTCAGGGTCTTTTGTAATTTCAAATAAATTTCATGATTTTCTTGTTCTATTTCTGGAAGAATTCTGGAATTCTTTCTTTGCTTCCTCAGAAAGCAGGTTCTGGCATTTAGACCTGCCAGTTTGATTTCTTGCTTCTACTCGTTTCCAAGCCAACAATGACTTAAATTCCTTGCAAGGTCATTTATTTATTTATAATTTATTTATTTTTTATTGTAAAAATTATTCTACACATTAGAATAAATTCCTATGCATAGGCTCCCCATTTCTTAGATATATTTCAACACATCCTCCCCGCACCAAATCACCAAGTGTTCTTCCCCAATCTTCCCACACCAAGTGTGCTCCATCACCTTTGCCCCCACCCACCCCATTGCCTTTTGGTAAGGTCAGTTCTGTTGCAAATGATTCAGGGTTGGTTATGTTTCATTTGTTCCTTGGTCTATTCGCATTCCACCTATGAGCGAGGTCATCTGGTATCCATCTTTCCTCTTTTGCAAAGTCATTTATTTAGTGGCTTCCTTCCTGGTAAATTCATCCTAACAGTTTCTTCCTCAGTAACTTTTGTTACCTTATCTATAAACATCTGGAGCTACTGATCACTCTATCTTCCTTTCCCTTCTGCCTGAAAAGCTCTCTCCTTAAACTTGAGGACAGCAGCTCCCCGGTGGTTTTCAGCTTGTCCTCTGGCTACTCTTCCTTCACTGCTGAGAGGACAAGGTGATATTTTAAATTGGGCATTCTAAAAACTCTGGTTATACATTCTGCAAGTTCTTACACACACACACACACACACACACACACACACAGAGCTTCGTTACCACTGATAAACATTGCCTCCCCAACCCCTCTCCATCCTAGGTCTTTAAGTGGTTTTTGAAGTATATAAAACTATATCAGTAATTTTGTTTCCACAACTGAATTGTTTTTTCCACTTCTCTACCTCTCCCCTTCACTTCTAATTCAAGTCATTGTCATGTCTTATCTCAAATGCTCTGAAGAATTTCTGAAAAAGGTAACCTGCCTCTTTTCATTTTTTCACACTGCTACTACAGTAATATTGATATGCTAGTCACCAAGGCTCTTACAAATCAGATTTCTTTAATGGCTCCCAATGCCCTCATGATCATGTCTACAGCTCCTGAACAAGGATAGAATTCTGTATCAGGTCCGTGCTCAATCCCGCGTGATTTTCTCAAACCATATACAATTCCTTACAATGCCCATAAAATGACTTCAATTCCTTTCTCCAATGGCCTCCACGTATCATTTACTTCAGTTTGGGTCAGAGAACCTGCCTTCATCCACCCACTCACCCTTTATGTCATCTTAGATACCACACTTCTTCCTTGAAGAGCTTGACTTCTTTCGCGCTTAAAAATGGGCTAACTGTCCTCATGATGCCCTAACTAACTTGTTTCACAGCACTTTCTTACCGTAATTGTTTATTGTTCCAGTGCCTATGAGACTATCCCTTCCTGAGACCCAGGTGTCATCACTGCATCTCTAGCACTTAATGCCAAGGATAAGTAAGCACTGCTATCAGTTCTATACGGATTATGATCAAAATTCAAATTCTTTACTGCCTCGCCAACTTGTTTCAGAGATATCTGTAAATTAGAATTTATTTCTTTGCTGTTTTTATGCCTACCTTCATATTTTTTCTCATTGGATTAGTTATAGAAATTTCCCATTATCAGAGATTTTAATTTCATTCATGTCAACCTATTCATGCTTAGTTTTATTAGAAACCCATTCTCCATTATGTTATTATTCAAAACGATATTTTACTATTGTCAAAGGTGATCTGCAAATGTAGTTACGTTGTATTTTTCCCTAAAGTATGGCAATAAAAGTTCCTAGAACTGGGGTCTGAAAGTGTTAATACAACTTCAGAAACAGCAGACATTAAGAGCTGCCCAGGCCAACCATCATTTTCAGTGATTTTAAACTAACCTTATCTTAACAACTATCCTAGAATTGGGGATTATTTCCCCTCTTTAAGATAAACAAACTGAAGCATAAGCATGAGGTCCAGCAACTTTCCCTGAAACATACTCCCAGTAGGCGTAGTGCCAGGAGAGCCAGGCCAGGCCGCCGGCCCCACCTACCAGCACTGCTTCCCGTCACCATGTCTCATCTGGGACACTGCAGGCTTCCGTCAGCACATTCTGTCCAACACATTCCGTCCGCAATTTAGTTCTCAAGAAACGGTCTTCTACTGAGCTAGGGTAAAGTCAAGTCTGAAGGGTAAGAAGGTGGCTCTTCGTTCCTGACTATCCTGTTGCTTTTCCAATTATTCAACCTATGATCTGATGGTCTGCCTGTCTCCTGCCTCCTTTGCTGCAGGCAGTGACCAGCCTCTATTCTTGAGACTCTCTCCTTTGTATGGATCTCTTGGGCCACCACTTTAGGTTTCTGTGTTCATTAATTAACCTGACTGTCTCCATTCATCCACATGGCCATAACACACAGCACAATACATCCCTCAGAAAAGTTATGCAAAATAATGGGGTACCCAAAGTTCAACTGCTGTCAAACAGAAAACAATGGTGAAAATATACTGTTATAACTCTAACAGTGAAAAGAAGCATCTTAAATTTTATGCACTTGAAAAGATGGGGCTGTATAACTCCTATAGTCAGTTTTCTAAGTGTAACTGCCCAGATAAGGACTGCTCTGTCTGCGTTATAATAAGCAGAGAAAAGAAACCAACTACATATGCTTATTTAACTAGGAAAAAAGAAAAGACCAATACAGAAGAGACCACACATAACAGGGGATTGTGGATTCTGTCTAACAAAGCAGAACCTTTCCGGAAAATGAAACTAGTGCAGAATATACACAGATGTTCCCTTCTGCATCTCGGACAATTTGGAAAGCATGTTTGGAAGGAAGGCAAAACTCCCAGGCATGAGTTCTACCTATTATATACCTTCTTATTTAAAATAGAAATGTTTACTTTATACAACTATTTTCCCTGTCCAGGATACTGTTTTCATTTTTACCTTTTCTAAATTTCCTATCTACTGATTTTACTTTTCAAACTTTTTTCTCCTTTTCTAGTTTTATTTTCATGCTGTATCCTAGTAATTTTACTTATCTATTTTCCATTCCAAATGGCATTCTGTCTGCTTCAATTCCTTGCTTTAACATTCATCAAAACTTTAATCTTTTAAAAGAGACTCTGCCTGCTTTCTTCTTATCACTACTGACCCTTTCCCTAAATAAATCAAGTTTTCATGATCAGTAACAAGCAAGACTGAAGTATTTATTGCAAGCCCTGGAAAATCTAGAAGGCGTGAAAACAGATCATGAGACTTTCAGTGGCTGTTACCTTAGCTTGTTAGGAACCACAGAAAAGCCACTCTAAGTCAGGCCCTTGAAACTTCCTCCTGGAAGCGAAAGTGTTTTCCAGAATTTGAGCACTTAGCCAAATAGACTATTTAATTTTCTTATTCTTAATATTTATATAGGTATGACCAAGGCAAAAAATAATGGATGTTTGAAACTACAAGTGTGTCAAGGCGGACCCACTATCTGCATTCTAGTGGTGAGAGAACAGAAAACTCAGTTTGGGAAGGGTGACATCAAGTTAGGAGATATTTGAGCTGGAATATTTGTGGGTCTGAGACAGGCTAGTCAGACAGGTCTCCATGGAGGGGGTGGGGGGTGTGGGCAGAATACTATCCCAACTGAGTCTGTGGAATAACAAGCAGCCAATGAGGCAAGAGGTAGGGGAATGTTCCAAAGCTGAAGAAACAGCATGTTCAGAAGGCCCAAAGTGGCAGACATGAGTAAGGATGACAAGCAGAAAAATTTCCACACATCCAATCATTTGTTAAATGGTATTAGAGAATCATTCTCTCCTCCAGAGCACTTATGTGGCTTAAAACACATTCGTTAAAAGGATGTTCTGGTTACTGTCTGCCACTCCTAAAATATTCTAGCAAGTATTAATTGGTGGACTACTCAGTACCTGGCCCCGGGGATGTAACAGTGAGCAAAACAAAAAAAAACAAAGCCCTGCTGGGGGGGTGGGGTGGGTGTGTGTGTGTGTGTGTGTGTGTGTGTGTGTGTGTACACGTACCAACAGCAAAATGAAGCCCAAGAAAAAAGGGATATGTTTTCTTGCTGACCAGTGCATGCTCGGGACCAGCACAAGTCCTAACACAGAGAAGACCAACATTTGTGGAAGGAATCCTGCTCAAGAAAGAGCACAGCACACGCACTGCATACTGTGAAAAAGCATCAAAAACTGGGCATAGAACACACGCCTATAAAACAGAGGAAATGTACAAAAGTATTAAATGGTAGTCCTTTGTATGGCTTATACAATAAGCGTGTTGGTTTTAGCATGTATACATACGTATAAATATATATATGTATATATAAATACATATATAATATTTACACCATTCAATGAAGTAAGAGGCAAAGTGGATGGGCCTTCAGTTTTAGTTTAGAAGCCGCAGGGGATACCAAATAAACGTTACTCTCACTAGGTTCGGTCACCAATGTTTTCAAAGTCATATCGCCTCTCAAATAGGGCCCAACCTAAATCAAACAATGCCAAAAAGCCATGTCATAAAGGAACTGGACACTGCCTGGATTGGAGGGGGACAGGAAGGTGACTCTAAAAAAGGAGAGGGGAGAAAAAGAGAGGGATTAAGAGAGGAAGGGCTGGGGAGAAGGAAAAAAGAAAATCAAGCAGCCCGCACACCAATCCCAATACGTTCCTCGGCAACAAGAGGCCACAAGCCCGGGTATAGAAAGACTGGCCCTTCCCCACCCTCAGCCCGGCAAGAAGGGCCCAGGGCACTTCCCCGCCCCTAGGCAAAGCCAGCAGTGAGGGCGCCCGCCCCAGGCCAGCAGGCAGGCAAGTCTGCTAGCAAGACCAGCTACGCCGGCCCTGCGGGGCGCCGGTGCCGCTAGTCCCCGGCCACCGCCCAGTTACCGGCGAGCCATGACGCAGGCCTCGCATCCGCACCTGGGCACGCAGGGCAGGCGCGCCACGGCCTCCGCTGACCGCTGCAGGCCGCGGCGCAAGACCGCAGCGCTCAGCCCCCCCGGACCCCGCCGCCGGTGTGGCCCAGCAGACTCCGCCCACCTAGACCGAGCTCCCCTGGCGCACCGGGCTCCTACCTGAGGGTCTGGGCAGCAGGAAAGCAAAGGCTGCCAGAAGAGTCCCAACTACACACCGAGGAGAAGCGGAAATGCCCGGACGGCGGGACGGCGCAGGCATTTCGAAGAGGCGGCGCGAGGATGAGACACACGGAGGACAAACTTTCTGAACCAAAAGAGCCGACGGCAGCCTGACGCAGTGTAGGGAGAGCGCCGGGGTGTGGCAACGAGAGGCCGCAGGCGTGTCCCGGACCAACCTGCGGGGTGGAGCCGGAGAGTGCGGCGGGGCGGGGCGTAGGAGGCAGCCAATAGCTGGAGGTAGGGTGGGGCCCGATTGAGATCTGACCAATCAGATCAAGGGCACCGCTCCCCGGGAGCTGACGACTGGACACGCCTCCAAGTCACCGGAAGGTGCGGGCTGTCGCCAGCGGACATGGTGTGCCGGAAGGGAAGGGCTACTCCTTTGCCCCTTCCGGAGGCCCTGACTTCGGATCCTACACTTACTGGGCGCCGTTTGAAACGTGAGCCCTGCTCACAGGCGGTTCTCAGGCCGCGGACGTCCAACCTTCAACGGTCGGCGTATTTCATCATTAGGACACCGTTGAATTTAGTGCTGAGTCTTGTAGTGCGGCCGCTGGCTGGCCCTGTGAGCGTCGCTCCCAGCTCCTGCAAAGAGCACAGGCGTCAGCGTGGTGGGGCAGTGCCACCAGGGTGCGGTGACCGCAAGTCCCCTTGGAGGAAGTACTCGGAGGACCCACCCTGAAGCGAGGATGCCGTCAGAGCTGGGCTGGGTAGGAACTAGTTAGGCCAAGTGGACAAGGGGGAGAGTATGTGGTTAATCTCTCAACCGTACTGGAAAATAAGAATGAGGAAATAGTAGCATGACCGGTATTAAAAGATTAAGCCAAAGGAGTTACTGTTTTTTCTCTACTAGTTGGCAAACAATAAAAAAGTCAACCTGTGTAGGTAAACATGCTGAGATAGCCAGATGCTCAAATTCGCAGTTGTTAACATAACTTTTCCATATATCACAGCTTTTAAATGAACATAACTTTGAAACCATTAGTTCCAGAGTTTATGCCAAGGAAATCATCAGATTTCTGACCAAAGTTGTATAATTTCAGAAAACATATCCTAGCTACACCATTGAGAAATTTATGATAGGTAGCTGCTTGGGAAGGAATTCCATGCGGCATTGAGTATGCTAGTGTAAGAAACAGATATATTCATCAAGGCAAAAAGCAGCCCCCAAATCGGTATATGACTTTTGGCAAGTTGTTCTTAAAATAAATACAATATATTGAAACATATCCTATGAAATTCGATGCCAATATACCCAAATTAATAATTGGTATTTCATAGGATTATTTTGTTTTCTTTCTGCTCTTCACTTTTCTATATAAAATTATGAGTTATATTATGATTTGGTAAAGAAAAAGGCATATATATTTAATGCTCAATAGCTATTTTGTTCATAATGACTGGGATAGAAATTAAACCACAAAACATTAAGGTATGAGAGGATGGTGAGGCAATGACATTCAGTTTTTGAATTCAAACTTTGATATATATATTTAAACAATTCTGAAATGTTGAAGACTTTCTGGTTCCCACTAACCATGGGAAGTCTTCTTCCATTCACACCAACACAATATTTTGAAACTTTGAAGAGAATAAGATACAAAATTTGGAGGCGATATATAAAACAAACACCTTAGCATCTAGAATTTTTAAATCCAGACACTGTGAAGACCCTTCACTGAAGAAGATATAATTGAGGAAAAGTGAATGGAAATTTAATCAGTTCTATTAATCTTTTTTTTCAGTATTTTATTGTAACTTTGTTTTATGAATTAAACTCATATGTGTAGGTTCCCCATATGTGCAGTTTCCCCTTTCCTCAGATATATGTCAACGTACCCTACCCTCCACCAAATCACCAAGAATTCTTCACAGTTGACCAGTGGGGCCAAAACGATATGTCCAACCCCTATTCCTTATTGGTAATCTTGGCTCTTGCCATTGTCCAAGGATTGGCTTGGTCTCATCTGTTTCTTTGTTGTGCCTATTCACATTCCACCTATTTCTACTATGTGTAAGATCATCTGGTATCTCTCCTCTTCTGACTTATTTCACTTAACTTACTCCTGTCTAGATCCATCCATGTTGATTCAAATGACAGGATTTCATCTCTTCTGAGGACTATGTAGTAATCCACTGTGTTCATATACTACATCTTTATCCATTCATCTGACATTGGCACTTAGGTAGTTTCCAGTTCTTAGCTCTTACGAATACAGCTGCAATAAATATGGAGGTGCATAAATCTCTGTAAATTTGTATTTTTCTATCTTTTAGGTCAATAATTATAAGTGGGATAGTGGGGTTATTTGGGATTTCCATGTTCAATGTTTTAGGAATCGCCACGCTTTTCCATAGGGGTTTCATCCACTTGCACTCCCACCAATAGGGTAAAAGTGGTCCCTTTTCTCCACATCCTCACCAACATTTGTTGTTTCCAGATTTTTGGATAATAGCCAGTCTCTCAGGTGTAAGGTGATATCTCATTGTTGTTTTGATTTGTATTTCCAAGTAGGAACATCTTTTCATGTGCCTGTTGGCCATCTGTATATCCTCTTCAGTAAATTGTCTACAATTCCTCTTCCCATTTTTTGATAGGATTGCCTGTTTTTCTGTTCTTGAGTTTCACAAGTTCTTTGTGTATTTTGGATATTAATCCCTTGTGGGAAACATGGAGTACAAAAATCTTCAAATTATTCTTTCTCTACTTACTTTAAATGTTGGGTTACATTGTTTATTTGCAATGTTTCTTCTTTCTTCAGGTGAATCTGGATTGCAGTGAACTTCCCTCTTAGTACCCATAGATCCCATAGATTGTGGTAGCTGTGTTTTCATTCTCATATTTATCTGAGTATTTTTTTACATCATTGTTTGACGTCCTCTTTTACCCAAAAGTCATCCAGAAGCATATTATTTAGTCTCCAGTTAATAAGTGGTCTCCCAACTTTCTTTTTGTGATTAATTTCTAGTTTTAAGCCATTGTGGTCAGAGAAGATGCTTGGTTTGATTTCTATTTTGGTTTATTAGTTGAGATATACTTTGTGTCCCAACATACGATCTATCTTTATGAATATTCCTTGCATGCTTGAGAAGAAAAGTTAATTCGGTAGTCATTGGATGGAGTGTTTGGTATATGTCTATTAGACCTAAATGTTTGAAATGGTAATTTAAAGGTGCTGTTGCCCTGTCAATTTTCTGTCTGGTATGTCTGTCCTTGGTTGTAAGTGGGATGTTGAAGTTTCTTACTATTATTCTGTTGCTGTCCATGACTCTCATTATATTAATGGTAATAATTCTTGCTTAATATATTCTGATGGTCCTTCATTTGGTGCATATATTTTAATAATCTTTATGTCTTCTTGCTGGACTGACCCCTTAATCATTATATAATGTCCAACGCTATGTTTATTTGTGCTTTTTAATTGGAAGTCTCTTTTATCCGATATAAGTATAGCTGTTGCTGCTTTTTTGGGGGTTGCCATTAGATTATAGGATTGTCTTCCAACCATTCATTGTGAGCCTATGTTTATCTTTTGAGAGAGAGAAGCTGAGTTTCCTGAATGCAGCAGAAGGTTGGGTTATGTTTTTTAATTCAGCTACTCTGTGTCATTTGCTCATTGAGTTCAGCCCATTAATGTGTAGCGTAATTAATGATATGTAAATGTTTATTTCCATTTTGTAAATTGCCTTCTGGATGTTGTTATAGACAGTGCCTTCATTCTTCTCTTTCTCTTTGGTGGTTGAGTGTAGTTATGGTTTGATTGGTTTCCTTTTCTGTTTTCATTGCTTTTCCCCTGGAGATGTGTTTAGGGATTATCCTGAAGTTAGCATTAAGAATTCTGTTTATTTCCTATTTTTATTTGAAAGCAGATGAGTTTTGCACTTATTCTAACCATCCACATTTTTATTCTCCTTTCCTCCTCCCAACTTTTCATATTTGCTGTCTTACTGTTTTTAAGTGGGGTTTCTTTGTACTTTATAGAGCGTCCTTTAGTTTTTTTTTGTTTTTTTTTTTAATAGAGCTGGTTTTATGGTCATGCATTACCTTGACTTTTGGTTATCTGAAAAGCTTTTTATCATTCCTTCAGTACTGAATGATAATCTTAAAGTAACTTAGGTTGAAAATTCTTTTCTTTCAGTACTTTGAATATATCATGCCAGCCTTTATGAGGACTCCTTTGTGTGTGACTCATTTTTCTTTAGCTGCTTTTAAGATTCTCCCTTTATCTTGTATTTTTGACATTTTGATGACATTTTTGCTGGCAATGCCCTGATCCTGTCTTCCAATTCTGCCCTAGCTTGCTAAGCTCATCAAATACTCAGAAAGTTCTGAGATTTGATTTTGTTCTTTTAGCCCCTAAGAAAAATGTGGGGTTTGTCTCTAAGGAGAATGAGCTGAAACTGTCTGCACAGAAGACTTGCCTGCATCAGGCATCACAGGCTGACCTCTGAAGTGGAGTTGCTCTCTGCCTCTTCCTTGAGATGATTCAGTGAGTAGTTCAGAGAACGTGTGGGGAGCGTCCCTAGCAAACCCTGAGGCGTGAGTGCGAGGTAAAGGCTGTGGGTGGGTGAAGTGGGGGGAATAGAGGTTCCTTCAGTCCCCAAGTGTGGTCACATGCCACGGGCAGAGGAGAGGAGACACCAGCACATCTGTGCCTGAGCTGTGTGCTGGCCCCACTCCAGGCTTTACCAATTGCTGCCCTGCGGGGCTGGGGGGGGGGGGGTGATGTCACCGAGGAGGTCACCTTCTTTAAAAACAAACTGCATGTTAGATGATTCTTCGCCTCCCAAACGGGGACGTTCACATGAAGCTTTGGAGAGGTGGGGTGGCAGCATGGGTAGGCCTGTGAGTGCTCTCGGAGCGGCTGTCCCCTGTCATGGTGACTGTCACACTGGGTTAGTGACAACCTGCGAGAGCGCCGAGCAGAGGGCGGTGAAGCTGGCTCTCTGGAGACCTGGGGCTGTGACCTGTTTGTCCTTAAATGCACCAGCCGTCAACTGCCCTTGACATGTAGCTGGCAGCACCAAGAGCTCTAGCTCGAGTCCCACCCAAACACGGGCTCTGAAACCAAGGATATAACGAAAGAGTGGCACTTCTCAGGGAGTGTGTACGCACTGACTTCTCCGCGTGAGTGCTGAAGAATTTAAAAATAAATAAGTGCAGTGTAGATGATTGATGATAAGCTCTCATTCCTCTCTCTTGATGGTGATGCCAGCAGCAAACTTCATTTAAATACCATATTAAATCACTTTACATTTCACACTCAAGTGTACAAGGAGGCAGCAATAAAGTTACAACATAAGCCTTAGGAATAGATTTCCAGAAGAGTTACAAAACTGGTTTTTGGATGAAAAATATAAGGCCGGAGTTTCAAAAGAATTGCTCAAAAATCCTGGGTAATTTAAGCAACAAAGTATTTTATACAAAGTTAGAGTATACAGTGTTTCCCACAGGTAACTTTTGTAATACAAAAAATATGGAATTTATTGCAATTAAAAGTTACACATTCATCTCTTTGTCCATAAAGCTCACTGACTTACTCTGTTCTGAAAAAAAATTTCAGACCTTAATAATGAATTTTAATTCCAAAGCAAGTGAAACGTGTATAATTTCTATTCTTCCTTTCGAATACACTTTTCAAAAATCCAGCAAAAATAGGATTTCCAAAAGTTCAAAGAGACAAAATATTGACATCTACTCCACTATTCTCCGGCTACCCGCTTGCTTGCTTTGTGACCTGGCTTTATGGTCTCTGTTTCTCTAGTCCTGTGATGTAAATTCTTACTTTGTTCTCACACATTGTCAGTTTGGTATCTTGTGTTTTTCTCTTGCTTGTATTTAAATTGAAATTCAAGTAGAAGGTCAGGTTTCTCTTTGTATTTGTTAATATAAATATGGCAGGATGCATTTAACAACACATATTAGGACAAAGAATTGCACAGAAGTCAGAGAAGCCACTACAACTACTTTGTTAACTATCCATGAAGGTTCCTTAGAGATCATAAGCGGGGCCAGAAAAGCATCCTAATATATGTTTTGTCTTTGAGAATGGGAACATATAAACACTCCATGGGCACTTGCTCGTAAGTGTTAACACATGGTTAGTAAGTTTCTAAAATCTCACAAGTTGCGCTTTCTTATTTTACTGAATCCTGACTTTATCAAACAAGCTAGCTACTTCTATAATAAAAGTATTCATTTACTTAAATTTTAAACTTTTATTTGATACAAATTACTTTTAAAATAGAACTTGTCAGAAGCCCATCGTTTAATTTTCTCTAGATGTTTGTCCGGAAGACTCTTGACTTATCTCACCTATAATCATTTTCTGCCTACTTCTAAACAAATGGCCACAAACCTTTTCTAGAGAAAGTGAAGCTGATATAGCACATATTCCCCCCACTCTATCTAAAAGCCATAGGTTTTGATGTATAAAAGGAAAAAAAAGTAATTTGAGAGAGACTTCTTTGTCAAAAGATACACATATGAAGAGCGATTAGCAGAAAATTGAATGTCAAAGTGATTACTGATAGGTAATAGAATTATATGTGGCTTACTTATTTTTCATACTTTTTCCCATTTTTTTTTAAAGTCTTACTAATGAGCCCAATCCTTATGTCAATATTTTAAAAAAGAAAGAGAAAATGACACGTGTAAACAGAAACCCTCAGCGACACCTTCCTTCTCGTAATTGGGACTATGCCCACGTCCAGTGCATGCCATCCCGCAGACAGAAATGAGTGATCTCCAGGAAGAGGAGAGGGATGCCTGGAATGAGAACCAGAGCACAGAGCCTGCTGGAATTGGGAGAACTTCAGTGACTTCAAGTGACGCATTTGATCTCGTGAGTCGCTAGGGAGACTTGTGAGTCTCAGAACTCACTCTGTTGAGTGAATTGGCTTTGTTCCAATCCAGCTTTAAGTTGAAGTGTTCTCACTTTGTAGTACTTTGTCAAGGAAGGAAGCTGAATAGCAGAATATTCTTTTTCACCTGGGGAATGCTGCCAAGCGTATGACCCAGACTTATCTGGTAACCGTCACTGTACCATTACACACACACACAGATTAGGGAACGGTCTTCCTGCATCTGCTGTTGTTTCCTTGTCGAGCACAACTGAGACATTGTGAGCACAACTGAGACATTGGGGAGATAAGAGATTATCAGTGGCCCCTTTCTTCATTGCTTCTTTGCCAACGGGTAAGTGTTTTAGACTTAAGCATATAAATTTAAAAAGGCTCTTTCCTGAAACATACTTGTCAATCAACAAACGCACTATTTCCCTGAGTGGCTTTTCTGAACCATGCTTTGCAGGGAGCTTCTATAGCAGCTGGGACTTTGGAGGTCACTTACAGGAAAAAAGCCCTCTCCAAACCAGTTAGGCTCAGAGAAGAATTGTTCAGTCCTGGAAGTCCCTGTGCTTCCTTGGTGTGCTGAGGCTCCTTCTCTTCTGCTGGCCTGGACACTGTCATCCCAGAGGGCAGACCCGATGAGGCCATCAGCTCCCCAACTCTGTTCTGTCTGCACGTGGTCCCATCATTTCACTCTCTCTGCACATGTTCCCAGCATCCTCTGTGACCTGAAATTTAGGCTCTAATTTGACTTTTGTTTCTGAAATGTTTGCAAAAGGCTTAAAAGGAAAACCAAATCCAAACGCCAATGTTCAATCTAAGTGAAAATGTGAATTAGGAAAAATAATGAAATGTGTGTGTGGTTCACATGGGACTCCAGTGAGTGAGTCAACCTATTGCTTCTGAGAGGGGCCTCTGCTTTCTGATTGTTTGAGCTTAGTGCCTCTCCCTCAGTTACCCTGGTGCATGTTTTTCTAACATGAAGTAATCGCATTTCTTTCAGTTATCCATTTAGCCCAAGACATACAACAAGCCAAAAATAGAGGTTTAGAAAATGTTTCTGAATTTTCCAGGGTTACACGGAGATCATAAATTTTATTGTGGGTTTCTCAGATGTTGGGAACTTTGCTCTCTTACCTTTAAGTTCATGTCCCCTATGACATCCCTAGTTGTCACTGGCCAGGAGGGGCTGGCGGTACTCAATCATTTCCTTTTTACAAACAATGGTGGATTTTAAAGAGGAAACCCAAGTAAGTGACACATAGTCTGAGGTTGTTTGATTAGTAAGGTAATCATTTCCAAAGAAATTCTTTTTATGGACTGGATTATTCATTCTTACCATTCCTTCAGAGAGTAAGGAAATGAGCTATGTGACATGGGTGGATCATAGGTTAGACTTGAGAATCTTACCCTCCAGTTGATCAAGGACCTGGCCAGAGCGATGGGGTGGAAGGGAAGGCAGAGAAGAGCTCAAATGCCTTGGAGAGAGACCTCTCCCTAGAGAGCGGAGGCTATAAGAAAGGATGATTTGCCCTGTTTACCTTGGAGAGCAATATGAAGTCAGAGGCCAGCTACTCTAACCAACCTTGATTTTTGGATGTCTAAATTTTTTTAAAATCCAAACATTATAGTGACACTAAGGGACAGTTTTCTGACACAGTAACATTGTTCATGAGATCAGGCTGGGTTGCATTTTCTCTCTGGGCGTGAAATGAAGTTATCAAACTGTGCTTATTTGTGCAGTGATTACTACATCACAATCCAGCCCTGCACCTGTGTGAGAGCATTCTCAGCCCTTCCGTCTTTTTTCACAATCAGTCTGCTGCTTATTTACCTCTTGTGATATAAATGTTTGCAATCTATTTTGTCAACCTTTACTGTTTATTATATCTAATCATCAAGGTTAAAAAATAGGTGGCTTAGCTCTTGGCTAAATGTCATTTTACTTAGTTTTTCCGTAGTTTAACTTTGAAAACAAAATGTAGCTCTTTATTACATCTGCTATTTACTATAAATTTAAAATCAAGTTCTATTCTTGTCAATGCTTCCTGTATTATTTGATCATTTTTTCCTTTTCCGTATGTTGATTTCTCAAGTATATATTTCATCTATAAGTATTTTTATTTATCACATGAATATTAATATCTTATTTTATTCTATACATTTTATAAAATAATTATGTTTTGCTGGTTGAATGAGTTTATATATTGTGACTTTATTTGGAAGGGTCAGTCCCCAAGTGTGTGAATTTTCTGTCATATGTGCCCATATTTCAGAAAATTCTAATGGCTGAGAGTTCGCCTTTCCAGAGCTCAGGGAATGGATTCTCGCCTGTTCTATCCCACCATCCCTTCAAGCACTACAGACACAGGACAGAGCTCCCTGAGTTAGGACAGAACATTCTGGAAGCCTGTTAGACCACCATTTGCTCCTGAGGATGAAGGCCTCCAGGCTGTAACCAGACCACTACCATGGAGAAACACAACCAGGGCCAACAAAACCACGGTCAGGGTCCTGGGGAGAGCTGGATGGTCAGGAAGTTGAAGGGACAAGGCTCACCTTATTCTCCTTCAAAGAGCTCCTGGGACTGGTTGAGGTCTTCTCAGAACAGACCATGACTTCACACCACATCCCATGACGAGATGGGCAAAGGAAGGACAGTGACTATGATGAAGAGCCCACACTCCTTGCCCTGCACTTAGAAGGTGTGCATGTGGCCAGAGGAGGGCCCCAGGTGCCTTCAGCCTGGCACTGGCTTCACGGACTGCCTTCCAGCATGTAGCCGGCTTCACACTCCAACATTAATGTTTTCTCCATAGTGATAGACTTTCCTCCTTTTCAGCTCCTTCTGGAATCTACTCTACTCATTCCTCTGAGAGGCTACATTTTACCTGTGAAATTAAGAAAAACAAGAACGACAACAGAAGGAAACAGATACTGCTATTTGTTGGTCGAAGTGGCCATAATGGAAATATTGAGATCGCAAATCTACTTACATTCAGCCAGGATGGGTCATGTTTCCAGTCGGGAATTATGGCAACCCCTTCCAACATCTTATGATCCAAACTTCTCTCATTTTCAGTTAAGTAAAGCGAGGAACTGTGTAATCTGTCACATATATTCATTTGATTAAATTAATTATTGTAACTTGCCGCCTGGAAAATCATGACAAGTTTAGGAATTAGGATAACCATGTTGTAGCCTTGGATCCACTTGGCCTCCCTATAAGGTAACCTGACTCTCAGGTTACCTCTGCAGTTCACAGCACAGACTGGCATCTTCCCTCTGTAATTACATGTCTCTGGCTCATTTAAATACATGAAACAAAGAAATTTGTAATTCATGCTTGTGAATTTATATATTTTTTTCTGTTTAATTTCCTTTATCTTGTTAGTAGTTGCTTTCTTTCTGTGCCCAATCATTAATACTTTAAAACTGCAAGCAAAGTCTGACATTTAGGGTGTGGTATTCTCAAAATTAGTTTAAATTTTTTTTTCTTTCTTGGTTATAATCGACATAGTAAAGTGATACTTTTTGTAGTCTTCCTACATCAGAATATTCTTTTGAGTTTTATTGAAGAGACCTGGACCCAACTCAGAATGTCCCAATTAGAATTTTGAAGAGTGATTTTAAGAAACTGTCTTTTTACTTTCTTCTCAGAAACTTTACAGATCAGAAGAGAATGATATGATATAGTCAAAGTTCTTAATGAAAAGGATTTCCACACAAGAACACTCTACCCTGCTTGCTTAAGGCTTACAAGTGGAGGAGTGATAAAGATCTTTACACAAAAACAACTAAACTAAATTGGTCTTGTTTCCTATACTACAGGAATGTTGTATAAAATAAAAAGAAACCCCATTTAAAAGCATCAAGAAACCAAAAATGTAAAATATAGGAAGGGGATTAAACATATTGATTGTTAAGATGAACTCGAGATTAACTTGATTTCAAGTAACTCCTGAGATCAGGGCCTGAAGGGAGAGGCTGCAAGGGATTGAGAAATACAAAGAAAGAAACAGATCAAAATAGAAAGAAAGCAGGGTCAGGGGTGAGCTATTGGGGATCTGTCACCCCAAATAGGGTATTTATCGTCATTATTGTCATTTATTGTCATTACAAAAGGAAGTCATTCACAGAAAAAAATACAAGAAGTAAATTGGCCATTCTAACAATCATTGTTTACAAAGTGATTTTACATTTAAAAGGTTTAATTTAACTATCTAGCTTCCAGGCTTCTTCCTGAGACTCAGCAGGGAACAAAAACCTCCCCACCAAGGTTTTCCTTACAGAGATGGCACCAGGTTTTCTAGATGCCTAGTTTATTGTTTTCCCGGGCTGAAGCTTTGCATACCTAAACTAAGCTTCCTCTTTATTGATCCCAGCATCTCCCTCCTTTTCATTTGCTTGCTAAGAGTGAAAAGTATTCAAGAGCTGGAGGTGTTGATATTTTCTTCTTCCTCCTTGGCTGATTTTGCAGACTGCATACAATAATAAAACAAGAAGAATTAGAATGACTAGTAAAGCAATAATTGTGCTGGCCACTGGTTTCAAATGTTGTAAAGGTTTGAGAGCTCATAAGCCATCTGCAATGACATCCATCAAATCAGTTCCAGTAATTAATTCCAGTTTGTGGCTGAAAGTTTGAGTAATTTGCTGCTGTAATTTTTGTACATCTGAGGTGAGATTTTCCTGTCCCATTAGGTGTTTTCTCACCTAGCCCCAGATATGCTGAGAGGCATTATACGGATGTGGAGTAATACAGAATTGTGTGGAGTAATACAGAATTGTGTGTAGTTCTAGTCACATTGAAGTCTCATTTGTAATGGCAGACTGGTAAGCTGATCCCCAATCAGGAGCACGGCTTGCCTTAAACCTGCAACCTCAGCAATAAGCTGACTATTATTTGTTTTTGAGAATTCCACAGTGCACTGGCATTAGCATGCCACTGTTGGACAAAATGCAGTTTGGGTTTCCTGATGAAGGGAAGTTCCCGTCACTGCCGCAGTGGCAGTGACACTGATAATGCCAATAATTGTTGCAATAAGTAGCCTGAGAAAACGTTTAGCCAGAGAAAACGTTTAGAGCGGCATAAATTTATTATGAGTACTTGTTGAACAGTGTATAAAGAGGCAGAGTCCTGCCAGCATCGGGACATACACGGGGGTTTGGGGTCGCTCAAAGAACCCAGGGCAGAGTTAGGCGAGTGAGAAAGCACAAGTTTAATCAGAGGGTAAAGGGAGGGAGCTGACTAAAGGAGGTCCAGACTCTGTGGGTTCAGGGTCGCTCCACATATCAGACAGGCAGCGCAGCAAGTAAGCAAGTTGGGGGTCCATTAGTGGGAAGCAGAGAGAGTGAGAGGATGGAGCCATCCAAGGGAGGCTAAGACCTGAGGCCTTGCTGGTGGCCTGAATTTTTAAGGGAAAATCCCACATGGTGAGGTAGGGGGATGGAGAGAGAGAAGTCTGCAGACCAGTTTTCAGTTCCTGATTGGACAAGGTGACATTGTCCTTTGAAGTTATTGGTGGCCTTCTTCAACTGATGTCATTCTTTTGTTTCTGGGTGAAGGGTCTGTGCTGGTGACTAACTACATGTCCCACATGTCAAACTCATCCATCAGCTTTCCTTATGATCCAGATGCATCCACGACTGAGTGCTGGTGCCAGAGGCAATTCACTGTCCTGACAGTTGAACTTTAATCTCTGATCTAAAGGCTTGCTCTTGCAAGGGTTCTGACAGTACACACTGGGAGCCATATGCTTGTTCATGCTTTTAAGTTGTAGATGGACTCAGTGCTGTCATTGAAAGAAACTGAGGCATTAATGTGGGAAAGGGCCTGCCTACTGAAAGGTTTTTCTGGGCTCAATTAAACAAAAAAAAGTCAATTAAACAAAAAGTCGGATAGCCAGGGCTTTATCGGGGGTTTGCGCACCCGGACGAGGTTCTCCGGTCCGCAGAACGACGGCCAGGGAAGTCGCGCCCGAACAAAGGGAAGCGCGCTCTTTAAGCAAAAGAATTTCGCAGGCTTCATACGTTGTGATTGGGGATTGGTCCTGTGATTCCAGGTGTGGTTTCGTTAGCTTCCTTTTTCCCGGGTATGGCTGCCATTTTGTCCTTCTGGGCCGCCATTTTGTCCTTCTGGGCCAGCCTAACACCTACCACTTCCAGCAACTATAAAGAGAAGCCATGACACTTCCTGTAACCTGAGCTTGCTGGAATGCAGCCAGCAGACAAAGAACTTCCCCGTGCTTGACTTCCCCTAATTTACATCCCTCTCTTCCCACATTTGCTCTAGCCTATATATGCATGTTCTAACTGGAAACCGGGGCTCAGCTCTTTGAGGAAGAAATCCCAGCTGAGACCACGTGTGTAACAAATCTGCCTAAAATACTTTCAAAGAGTGCTCGCTTGGTTTCTCCCGAAAAACTGTAACATTAATACACGTGTAAAATCTGTACTTGGGACATGTCACAGTTGAATTAGCTTGGTTGATAGTGGTGGGTCCTACAAGGAGAACAAATGGTAACTTGAGACAAGCTTGGGTAAAATGAGAAGCATTTTTAGTAAAAGTAAGTGTGTGATTTCCTCTAGAGGTGCTGTACTGTCCTTCCCAAGTAGCTAAATGTTTTAAAGCTGCAGACAATTTCCACAATTCCCTATGCATTGGGCCCTGAGGTGAGTGTGGAGAGGGAGGGCTGAAGCCCCCTCCATGCCATGTAATAGGAGCCTTTTCTGTGTGGGCCAAGAGAGCATTGTTCTCCAAATGCCATCGGAGGTCACTGGTAGAAAGATTTAAACGAGCTGAGCCCCCAGGGCTCCAATCAATGACTATTGCATAGGAATTATTAAGAAGAACTCGCCCTTCCTTCCCTACACAGGATTCCTATTGCACCCAGTCTGCGGCATGGTTAATTATTTTTTGCTGACATGGAGCCCAGCCCAGGGAGGTTTGGATAAATTAGTGTGACCTGTGCTGTTAAAGGCCCATGCTGACAGTAGAGATAACCTCATAGGAGAGGTGGCATTTATTTTTGTAGTTATCATCCCAGCTTGTTGCTTCCTTTTAAGACAATGATTTTCATGACCAATACAAATAGGGAATTCTTCAAACCCAGGAGTGTCATGTCCTCAGTGGGAGGATCCACATGCAGCTGTTTCCTCTTGCGGTTCATGATGAGGTTTAATTCTCCGTGCAGGCAGCTACAAAATCTCTCCAGGAGTTTCTGTGGAAACACAAGCAAAACCTCCACCCCAAGTTTTAATCCACCCCTTTCTCCATTCTCCTATTTCATCATCTTGCCACCAGACAGGTTGATGTATATCCCTGGGAGCATGAATAGCACCTGCCCAGTGTCTCTCTGCAGGGGCTTGTGACTCTTCTTTCTGTACATTAAAAAAAATTTAAAGTGAAAAGTGCCTTGGCTAAAAGTTCCTGTGGAGAACTTCCCTTTTCTATTCCCCCTTTTTGTTTTTATAATTGCTGCTTCAGAGTCTGATTGGCAATGCCCTGGCTTTGCCATTGCTGCTACTATCTGTGAAATAAGTTTGAGTTGAAGGCAGTGGCTGGTGAGTTACTTTTTTAGGTAAAATCCAATTAGTTAATTTTAAAAATTGAAAGTGTTTGGTGGGTAATGATTATTAAAGTTTCTTATATAATCAGCAACAGTTGCTTGCCAATCCAGGCAGTTTTGGAAAGCCTCTTTAATTTGTAATTTAGTTAGTGGCAGAATGATTTTCTCTGGGTCAGAGGCTATAAGCTGACACAACCTTTGCTGACCATAAAACACCACAAGACTGAGCTTTTCAAGATAAGTTTGCAAATTTTTTATTTGCTGGTTAGGTAAGAATACCCATTCAATGATTTTTCCCTTTTGAGTTAACACTCTTGTAGGAGAGTGAACAGTAGGAAACACTAATAATTGACACGGGAGTGCAGGGTCAACTCAATGGAGCTGGGCCTGGTGAATATGCTGCTCAATGAGTTCTAGTTCACGTTTTGCTGCTGGAGTTAGAACTTGAGGGCTATTGAGATCTGGGTCGCCTTGCAAAGTATCAGATAGATTACTATGCAAGTAAGTAGGAATTCCCAGGGATGGGCAGAGCCAATGTACATCTCCCAACAATTTCTGAAAATCATTTAAAGTCTGTAAAGTAGGTCTTGTCTTAATTGAACTTTTTATGGAATAATGCTTTCAGTTTCTATTCAGGTACCTACATAAAGAATTGGTGTGGAGTTTTGAACTTTTTCAGGAGCAATACATAGACCAGACTTAGGGAGTAAATCCTGTAAGGTGTGAAAAGCATTCTGTAATAGCTAGTCTGATGCTGCTGATAGGAGTATGTTATCCATATAATGGATGATGGTGACCTCCAGGTGCTGAAGGTGAACTGGTTTTAGGGCAGCATCTACATACCATTGACAGATTGTGGGACTGTTAAGCATACCCTGAGGTAAAATCTTCCATTGGAATCTAGGGCAGGGCTGAGCCCCATTCTTAATGGGAATGGTAAAAGCAAAGCTTTCCTTATCTTGAGGAGCCAAAGGAATGGTAAAAAAGCAGTCTTTCAAGTCTATAGTAAGACTAGGCTACATCGAGGTGGTAAAAGCTCTGGGGAAGGGAGCGCAGGTTGTAATGGCCCCATAGGTTCTATTACCTCATTTATTTGCCCCAGTTCAGTTAGCATTCTCCATTTCCCAGTTTTCTTTTTTATGACATAAACTGGAGAATTCCATGGGCTAGTAGAAGATTCTATATGTCCTGCTAAAAGCTATTCCTGTACTAGGCATTCAAGGGTGTCCATTTTTTCCTGGGTAAGGGCCACCGTTCTATCCAGATGTGGTCATTTGTTTTCCATTTTAATGGTAGAGGATGTGGACGCTCAACAGTAGCCCACACTAAAAATTTTTGTAGCCTAAATCCTGTCATTTGTTAGCTGTTACTGGCATTACGGGGCTTAAAATGCCTTGACCATTTTTTCCTAAACCAGTATTCAGAGCATATCCATGTTACTCAACATATTCTTTACTTTTGGATTAATATTTGTGATTGCTACATAAGCCCCCCATTGCTGTAAAAGATCTCTTCCCCATAGATTGACAGCTATATTGGTGAAATAGGTCTTAAGAGTTCCCATTTGCCCATCGGGTCCTGCATAAGCCAGAATTTTAGTACTTTGGAAAACATCTCTGGTAGTTCCCAGTCCACTAAGCACGGTGGGCACAGGTTGCTTTTCTCAGCCTTGCGGCCAGTGCTTGCTAGCTACAACAGAGACGTCTGCTCCTGTATCCACTAATTCTTTAAATTCCTTTCCATTGAGATAAAGAACACTTTCCGAGGGCTTTCTGCAGGAATTCTGACCAATAGACATCCCGCTGTCCTGTACTGCCAAATTCACCTTCTCTAAACATCTGAATGGTTAGTAGAGATATAAGGGAGAAGCAGGAGCTGAGCCACGCCATCCCCGGCCACTACCTGAAAAGACTGCTGTGCGCTCATAACGAGAAGCTCCCCCTCATAGTCAGAGTCCACTGCTCCCGTTTGTACCTGAGTACCACGAACGTTCAAGCTACTGCAACCCAAAATGAGACCAATAGTTCCAGGAGGAACAGGTCCATATAGTCCTGTTTTTAATTTTCTAGGACTGTTAGCTGGAGATAAAAGTACAGTCTCTGAAGTGGGAAGGCCCCTTGCTGCGCTTCCATGGGTGGCGGGGCACAAGTCAGTGACTTTTCGAATTAGGGTCCTGGCAGCACCTGGGTCTGTACTGGATACTGAAAATGGCAACTCCCAGCATAGTTTTCTTGGGGGGGCTGGGGCCCTGGGCTAGGCTTCTTCCTGAGCCTCAGCAGGGAAAACCCCCACCAAGGTTTTTCTTGAGGAGCGCCTGGTTTTCCAGATGCCTAGTTTATTGTTTTCCCAGGCCAAGGCTTTGCATATCTAAACTTGTATATCTAAGCTTCCTCTTTGTTGATCCCAGCAATAATGTTATAAGCACAGAAGCTTATATGTAAAGCCCAGCAGAGAATGAAAAAAAGAAACCAAATATAATGTTAAAGTTTTCAAAGCACAAAAGTATAAGAGAAGAACAAGTGTGCTCTGAGAGTCTGCAACAATCCCCAGAAAACAAATATCAAATGGTAATAGTTTAATTTCAATAATCACCCTAAATATTAATGGATTGAACTCACCAATCAAAAGGCATAGAGCGGCTAGATGGATTAAAAAATAAGACCCAACGTTCTGCTGCATACAAGAAAGCTATCTAAACTTTAAAGACAAATATAGGCTCAGAGTCAACTGTTTGAAGACAATCCTACAAACATAGTAGCTTCAGAAAGGCAAGGCCAGCCATAATTACATCAAATAAAATATACTCTCAATTAAATAAAGTAATAAGATACAGGGATGGCCAATATATAATGACCAAGCTGTCAATTCAGAAATAAGACATAACACTTATTAATATTTATGCACCAAATGAGGGAGTATCAAAATACATAAAACAATAAAGAGAACTAAAGAGAGACATTGCTAGCATTATGATAATAGTAGGAGATTCAGCACCCCACTTACAGTAATGGATAGATCAACCAAGTATAAAATTGACAAGGAAACAACAGCATTAAATGACAAATTAGAACAGTTACGTTTGGAAGACATTTACAGAACACTCCACCCAAAAATGTCAGAATTCACAGTCTTCTTGAGTACTTATGGAACAAGTGTCAAGAAATTTACGAAGATTCAAATAGCAATCTGTTTTCCAATCACAATGACATGCAACTAAAAATCAACCAGAAAAAGACAGCCAAAATTCCAAAATATGGGGAGGCTAAACAACTTGTAAATTACTATAGGATAAAAAAGAATATCAAAGAAGAAATTTTTTTAAAGTACTCGAATACAAACAAGAATAGAGATATGAATATCAGAACTTTTAGGATGTAGCTAAAGCAGTACTAAGAGGGAATTTTATAGCAATACAGGACTATCTTAAGAAAGATAAATCTCGAGCAATCTATTCCTACATCTAAAAACACTAGGAAATAAAAGAACCAATAAGGCCACAAGCCAGCAAGAATGAAGGCAATGAAAAAAAAAAATCAGAGCAGAAATAAATGAACTAGAAATAAAAAAGACAAACTGGAAGATCATTGAATCAAGAAAGTAGCTATTGAACAGATGAACAAAATTGTCCCACTCTTGGCAGGCTCACTAAGAAAAAAGGGAACACTTTAATAACTAGAATCAAAAATGAAAGAGAAGTTACAATAGGTACCTCAGAACAACAATAAATCATAAAGACTACTATGAATCACTATATTTAGAAACTGAAGAAACAGATTCTTAAGAATCATGCAGCATACCAAGAATGAATCAGGAAGAAACAGAAAGCCTGAACAGACTTAGCAGAAGCAAAGAAATTGAGGAAATAATCCAAATTGTCCCACAAAATAAAAGCTCAGTACCAAAGGACTAAGGAGTTTTTTACCAAATCTTCAGAAAAGAATTACTACTTTTCTCAAACTCTTCCTCAAAACCGAAGAACATAGAACACTTCCAAATACTTTTTATGAAGCCTATATTACATTGGTACCAAAAGAAGAAAAGGACATTAAATAAGGATAGTTATTACTTCTCAGTCTTTTGGCTAAGATCAAGGTAGCATCTGTTCTTATCAGTTTATATTTGATATGTCCTCCATCTGAGGAAAATATATTAAATGGATTTTTAGAACAGGAATTTGAAATAGGAACTTGCTCCATTCACTCCACTCATTGTCTCAGTATTGCATTGCCTCCAGGAGCAGTGCACCCTCTTCTGGGGAAATAACAAAGTTTCAAATATAGAGGGTGCACCTTTATGGCGCGAGTGAATGGGACACTGTCATAAGACCATGCAAAGACCAAGGACCCGGGTTTTTGACCCATTACTGTAGTGAATCACCAAAAATAAATTACTTCTTCCTTCTCTTTCTTTTTTTCTTAATAGTGCTTCGTCCTCTATTTTTTTAAAAAAAAGTTAAAAAAGAGAAAGTTACAGACCAATGTCTCTGATTAAACTAAATGGTAAAAATCCTCCATAAAATATTAGCTAACTGAATTCAACAATACATCTAAAGAATCATCCATCATGACAAAGTGGGATTGATTCTGGGGATGCAAGGGTAGTTGAACATACTCAAACGTATTAATGTAATACATCATATCAGCAAAAAGAAGGGAAAATTATAGAATTACGTGATCTGATACAGAGAAAACATTGGACAAGATTCAGCACCCATTTATGATAAAAGACTGTCAATAAAATAGGGGTAGAAGTGTAGAAGAAAGGAAACTGCATCCCAGTTTCTAGCCACTGAGGACCAACAGTGGCCACCCAGCCGCCATGCGCCTGACAATCTAGACTGGCTGGAAGCTACTGACTAGGTAAAAAGACCTTTTCTGAGAATGGAACCCTATGTGCATTTTACAATTATGTGAATCCTGTGTGTTATCCATGTGAGGAAATCACAAATGAATAACTGAATTCCGTTTGTAATTCCTGTTCTAATTCACACCTTCCCCTCTCCTTCACCAATAAAAGTGTATCCCAAAAGTATTTCAGGGCTCAGATTCTATATCTGGCCTGCACATAATAAAGCTGTCTTCACGACTTCTAAGAGCACCATTTGGATTTTGTCCGTTGAGAGACAGCTTCATAACAGAAGGAACATGCTTCCACATAATAAAAACCATATATGATAAGCCCACAGCCAACATAATACTCAATAGTGAAAAATTGAAAGTGTTTCCTCCATTATCAGGAACAAGGCAAGGCTGTCCTCTCTCACTACTACTAGTCAACATAGTATTGGAAGTCCTAGTCAGAACAACTAGGCAAGAAGAAGAAATAAAATGAATCCAAATTGGAAAAGGAAGTATAAAATCATAACTATTTGCAGATGGCATAATAGACAAAGAGATCCTAAACACTCAACTAAAAAGGATATTAGAATTAATGAGCATAGTAAAGTGGCAGGTTACAAAGTTAGTTTACAAAATCATGCTGCACTTTTATATATTAGCAGTGATATAGAAGAAAAAAGAAATTAAGACAATCCCATTTTACAATTGAAACAAAGAATTCAATACCTTGGAATAAACTTAACAAAGGAGCTAAGAGATCTATACATGAAAGCTACAAGATGTTGTTAGAGAAATGGTGGTCAATACAATGAGATGGAAAGATACTTCATGCTCGTGACTGGGAAGAATTGCATTAAAATGACCATCTCACTTAAAGCATTTTACATATTAATCCAATCCCTGTGAAAATTCCATTGACATGTTTAAAGGAAATACAAGATTTAAAAAAAAATGTATATGGAAACATAAATTTTTTCTAGGAAAAAACGATTCTGAATAGCCAAAGTAATTCTGAGAAAAGTAATGAAAGTGGAGGTGTTAACATTCCTGGATTTGGAACTATAATAAAAAATGATAGTAATCAAAGCAGTATGGTACTGGCATAAAAAGAGACACAAAATCAGTGAAATAAAATTGAATCCCTAGAAATAAACTTTCACACATATGAGCAGTTTATTTACAACACAGGAGCCAAGACCATACAATGAAAAAAAAAAAAAAAAAAGAAAGTCTCTTCTGGAAATAGTGTTGGAAAAACTGAACAGTTATATGCAAAAGAATAAAACTAGGTAACTGTCGGGCTTGACTCCTATGGCCAGGGCCTGAAGGGAGGGGCTGCAAGGGATTGAGAAATAGAAAGAAAGAAACAGACCAAAATAGAAAGAAAGCAGGGTCAGGGGGTCCATTATTGGGGATCCATCACCCCAAATAGCAGCCAGGAAGCACTGACTCCTCCAGTGTTTATTGTCATTACACAAGGATGTCATTCACAGAAACAATACAAGTAAGTCAGCCATTCTAACAATCATTGTTTACAAAGTGACTTTACATTTAAAAGATTTTAGTTAACTATCTAGTTACTAGGCTTTTTCCTGAGCCTCAAACTCAGCAGGGAACAAAAACCTCCCCGCCAAGGTTTTCCTTGTGGGGCAGGGCCCCTAGTCTTCCAGGTGCCTCGTTTATTGTTATTTCCTTGCTGAGGCTTTGCATATCTAAACTAAGCTTCATCTTTATTGATCCCAGCAGATAACTCTATAGCATCATACATAATATTAATTCAAAATGTATTAAAGACTTGGATCTAAGACCTTAAAATACATAGAAGAAAATGGGCACTATGCTTCATGACAGTGGCCTTAGAAAGGTCTCTGGGGACTCAACTCCAGTGACAAGGTAAAAAAAATAAAGGGACTACATCAAAATAAAATGCCTCTGCACAACAAAATAAACTATCATAAAAACTAAAAGATACTCTCCAAGTCTATTCATGTTGTTGCAAATGGCTGGATCTCTCTTTTTGATGGCTGCATAGTATTCCATTGTATACCACATCTTCCTTACCCGCTCCTCTGCTGATGGGCATTTAGGTAGTTTCCAGCTCTTAACTATTGTGAATTGTGCTGCAATGAACATGGGGGTGCATACATCTCTTCAAGTAAGTGTTTTCATGTCATCATTGGGGTAAATGCCCAGTAGAGGACTAACTAGATCATATGAAATTTCTGGTTGCAATTCTTTGAGGACTCTCCATACCACTTTTCAGAAAGGTTGCACCACTTTACATTCCCACCAACAGTGAATTACAGTTCCCTTTTCTCCACAGCCTCCCCAGCACTTATTATTTCCATTTTTTTTATAATAGCCATTCTTACTGGCATGAGGTGATATTTCATTGTTGCTTTGATTTGCATTTCCCTGATGACGAGAAAATTAGAGCATCTTTTTATGAACCTGTTGGTCATTTGTATGTCTTCCTTCAAGAGTTGTCTGTTAAGGTCATCAGCCCATTTTTTTTTGATTGAATTGCTTGTATTTTTGTTGTCCAATTTTATGAGTTCTTTGTATATATTAGATATTAACCCCTTATCTGAGGTATGAGAGGCAAATATCTTTTCCCATTCAGTTGGATGCCTTTTTGTTTTTATGCAAGTTTCTTTTGCTGAGTAGAAACTTGGAGAGAATTGTACTTAGCGAGAAAAGCCAGTAGAAGGTCAGACATCATATGATAGCACTCATATGATGTGTAAAGAGAAGAAAAATGAACATAATAAATTAAATAACACTAAAAATGGGTTGGGGGAGAGAGAGAGACAGAGAGAGAGAGAGAGAGAGAGAGAGACAGAGAGACAGAGAGAGAACACTGCTTCAAATAATTATGGAGTCTTAGAGATGAGAGACAAAAAGGCAAATCAGGGGGTACCAAAGTGACAGGGTGGGGGGGTGGGGAAATGGGATGAAGGAAATTAACTGTAACAAAGGGGAAAAAAAGATGGGGGGAATATTAGTACACCTACTATGCTATTTGAAAATGTAAAAATACTACTATGTATACCTCAAAACAAGTCATTGTCAAAATGCAATATCCCTGCAATAATAACAAAAAATAAAAAAATTAAAATACCAGCAAGTTGGAAAAAATAACAACAACAAAAAAAGTAAAAGATACTGAATGGGAGGAGACATACATCTGACTAGGGGTAAATATTCAAAATATATAAAAAACCCCTAAAACTCAACAACAGAAAAAATTTATAAATGGGCAGAGGATCTAAGTAGACACTTGTCTAAAGAAGACATACAGATGACCAACAAGTGCATGTGAAGATTTTCATCATCTCTTGGTGTTAGGTTAAAGTGCTTATCCATATACTTTACAGATTTCACTGCTGTTTGGTTTCAAGTTTTCTAAAAACCCTTACCAGCTTGTTATATTGCAATTTTTATCTTATACATCACAGTTTTTACAGCAAACTTCCAGACATTTACGTTTTCCTGCCATCAAACAATGGTTTTCCATTTACTTCCGTTGTAACCATGAGCTCAAGATCAGTACCTGTATCTGTGTTAACAGCAGACAAGGAAGTACATGCTATTTTTTTTTAGCTCCTGATGAAGAGGTGCTGGGTCCGAATGGTAATCTCACAAATGCCCAACTCACAAGTGCCCAACTTACGGCCTCAGTGCCTCTTTCCCAGAGGCAGTCCCCTTGGGGATGAATTCATTGCCAGTGTCAGCACCCAGCACCCTTGCTCACACTCAGCCCTCATCACACTTGAAGTACACCTGGGCACCCATTTGGAGGTCTTGCTGAGGGAGGGGCTCCAGGAGACCAGTACACAGGTTCAGTGGGAGAGAAGCACAGGCAGATAGCGCTGGCATGTGGGACAGACCCCAGCGACACACTGGACAAAGGGACTCGGACACCTGCACAGTTGGGGGTGGCCGGGCTCACAGCTGTACAGCACCTCCTCCCCGGGGGCAAAGGCGGCCTTTTTGCTCTGGGCATGCATCCCATGCAGGATTTCTGGAGGTGGCCCACGGACTGGAAGACAGCAAAGTACCTGTCAGTTCTGGGGACTCACTTTTGCTGAACCTGCCCTGCCAGGGAGATAGAGACTCTGATTAAAGGGATCAGGTCTAATGGGAAAGTTAAACAATGTCTCAGAAAATGTCTGCAGCTTGGTGCCAACTCACCAGGCAGGGAGTACAGTCAGGTACTGGAACGCTTGGCACAGAGGGCACTGTGCTCTGCTTTCCAGCGCGGGGCCCTTGCCCTCCTGTGCTTCCAGGAAAGGTGACCTTTCTGCAGCAGCACAAGGAACTCTGCTGGAGTCTCACCCAGCTGACCTCTGGCCCCTCCTCTCTCCTCAGGTCCAGAGACCAGTAGGCACTCCTTTCTAGCACAGCCATTTCAGCTCTGCCTTTGCTCAGCTCTGTGGCTGGGAACATGATTTAGCATCTCAAAGACTCAGCTTCTCAGAAGTTTTTAGATTCACTCTAAGCACTATGTCACATAAAATATGTGTCACAGGAAACAGAGTAAGCGCCACTTTGGCGGTTCTCCTCAGAGTTGACGGCAGAGCTAGTGTATTCATTTAGAATGTTCACAGTACCCTGCTCTCCTCATCTGTGCACACACTCACACCTTCCTTGTTTCAATGACTCCTTTCACCTCCACTCCCCTGGCCACAGGAATCTCAGGGTCCAAGTGCACCTGCAGTGACCTGGAGCTCAGACACCTGCCCTGCTGCCTTGCATGGTGGTTTAGACCTTCCATGACACAGCCATGCTCCCAAGCACACCATCTCGTGTAAGGGACAGACATGTCCCTGATACACTGATTCTGCAGCTATGTGTTCCTTGGCAGCAACAACTAAGATGGGCTGCTCTAAATACCTGGAGAGTGGTCTTACTGGTGAGCTGTGAGGATGCTTGGCCTGGGGTCGAACAGCTTCCTCCCTGACCCAGCGGCCCTTGGCTCCACTGCTGCCTGGAGGAAACATTCCTTCTGCTGCTGTGGAGGCCTCCCTGAGCAGGGCTGGGTGGCCCACAAGCTGTATTTGGAATAAGGGACAGTGTCGTAAACGGCAGCTTAATTTAAAAAGTTTTAGACAATAGTTTTAGAGCAGTTTTAGTTCAAAGCAAAGTTGAAGGGAAGGTACAGAGTTCCAATATACTGCTTGCCACCACATGTGCACAGTCCTCCCCATTATCAGTGTCCTCCAGTAGAGCATCACATGATGAGCCTATGCTGCGATCAGCACCCAGAATCCATCGTGGCCCGCCGGGGTCACTCTTGGTGCTGTACATTCCACAGCTTTGGATAAATGCATAACGGCATGTACCTATTATGTCACCATGCTATCATGCCTCCACGTCATCATGTTATCATATATCCATGCCATCATGTGTCCCTGTCATCATGCTATCATGCTTCCCTATCATCTTGGTATCTAGCCATTCCAATCCCAGGTTTCTCTCCAAGAGCGCTGAAAACAGAGACAACCAGAAATGAGCTTATTAGCTGAACTACCGATTGTTAAATATTTTTCCTACAAATTGACACCTTTATGGATATTTTCAATTTCATTAGGATATAGAGGATATGACACTTCTATAAAGGATCAAATCTCTTCAATATCTATGGTAATAGCTCATTTCTCATGTGTATGTATTTGCAAATTTCCTGTTGTGGGAATTAAAATTCACTGTCTAACTGGCCATTTTACAGAACCTGATCTGGGGTACACCATTCATTTCCATTCTTTGTCTTTTCCTTATTTTCTAATTTATTCTTCCTCCTTTGTTGAGGTGTAACTGACACATAACACACTAGTTTCAATTGTACAACATGATTCAATATTTGTACATATGTGAAACATCACCACAGTAAGTCTGCTACAGTTTTTTTTGGTTGATGACAACTGATAAGATATACTTTTCTAGTAACTTCCAACTATGCAGTATAGTATTAATGGTAGTTTCTCTGCTTACATCCCCATAATGTATTTATATTATACCTGGAAATGTTTTTACTTTAGATTTCGTGTATGATATCATTGTCTCTCTCTGACTTATTTCACTTAGTATAATGTCCTCAAAATTAATTCATTTTGCTGCAAATGGAAATAATTGATTCTTTTTTAAAGACTGAATAGTACTTCATTATGCCTCTGTGTGTGTCATTTTCTTTCTACATGCATCTATTGACGGACATTTAGGCTCTTTCTGTGTCTCTTCTATTGCAGATAATGCTGCCATGGACAAGGAAGAGGTACATATAACTTTCAAGTCAGTGATTTCATTTTTTCCTGATAAATTCCAGAAATGGACTTGCTGACAACTTGCTGGAACAAATGATAGTTCTATTTTAATATTTTAAGAAACCTCCATATTTCTTTCTATAGTGGCTACACCAATTGATATTGCCACCAGCAGTGCCCAGATTCCCTTTCCCCACATTCTTGCCACTACTTCTCTCTCATCTTTTTGTTATAGCCATTCTAACATGTGTGAGATGTGGTTTTGATTTGAATGTCCCTGATGTTGAGTGATGTTTGTCTCTGATCTTTAAACTGTTGGGACTGGCTTTTCCATCAACCTTAGAACTTTTTTCAGATCCAAGACCACATTGTCCAAAAACCGTGAAATATGACAAATACCCAAACTGCATAACTTTACCTTCAAACACTGACACCTGGGACAAAATTGACAGAGAAGGAGAATTACATGGATAACACTTTATGAGCCACACCTGAGTTTGGTTCCTGACTACAGATGGACTCATATTTGGATCAGGCAACTCCTAGACCTGACTTATGCAAAGTGGCTTGACAACTACAGCAAACAATTGGAATGAAAAGTTTGCCAGGCAATATTTTAAGCATGCCACATGCATTTACTGATCTAGCCTCCTAAAACCCAGTGATACAGGTACTAAGTCCTTCTTACTTTAGAGAAGGGGAAGCTAAAGACCTAGAACTGTTCAATAACTTTCTTGATGTCACAAAGCTGTTAAGTTTCTGAGCTGGCATTTGAATCTATGTAGACTGTCTCTAGAGACTATGCTTTTAGACACCACTTTTTTTTGCTGTAGAAAGTTAAGATGATAAATTAGACTTTAATTTTTACACCTTTAAAATACAGATAAATCAGAGGGGAAAAATTCAAATGACTTGGGAAGTCATTAAAATACCAAAAACTAGAGCATACTAGTTGCAAGATAATATGTATGAAGGGGTCTATGGAACCTTTCTAGAAAGACTAGCTCTTAACTCAGCTTCAACTTATGACTAAGACAAGCTCAGTGAAGCTAATTTTTTTTAATTTTTTAGCTAATTTTGAATTTCAAAAGTGAACAAAGATTTCTATGTGAAATTTTCAGATGTTTAAAATACTAAAAGGCCAAGTACAACAGTGGTTGAATACTGCTGATGAGCTGCCAGCTGGTGATCCTAGATCAGATTTTCTTCCACAGTCAATGCCCTAAAATGCCCCTTAATGTCCAGGTGGCAGTATATATTTTTTCTGTTATTTGTTTTTTTTTTTTTCAGGCCAAGAAAAGAATATAATTTATCTCATTAAATACTTATTTTTAAAAAAAGCTCAGGAGAATACAATATATTGGATATTTCCAAAACAATTATACTTTAAAATGAATATACTAAAATATAAAAAATCATAATGTAAGCTTGAGTAACAATTCCTTAATTTAGAAAAATTAAAAATTAGAATTATCAAGAAGAATAAGGAAACTAAAAAGAAAAAATTAGCATGATGAAAGTAAAATTTAAATATTTTGGATAACATTGTCTTTCCAAACAAAACTATCAATAACAATAAAACTAAATAGGATAAAATACTAAGCACACAGGATTTGGGCATAAAAGATAAATTTGAACCTTGGTTCTGACACTTGTGTACTATATAAACTTAGGCAGATTTCTCAGCTTCAGTTTTCTCATCTACAAAATGGGGATAATAAAATCTATATCATAGGCTTATCTTAAATAAGATAATATATGCCAGGAACTTGAATAGGCCCCACAGAGCAATCACCAGTAAAGAAATTGAAGAGGTAATCAAAAGTTTCCCTGAAAATAAAAGCCCAGGACCAAATGGCTTTTCCAATGAGTTTCACCAAAACTTCAAGAAAAATCAATACCTATTCTTCTCAAACTCTTCCAAAATATTGACTAATAAGGAACACTCCCCAAAACTCTCCATGAAGCTAACATCACATTGATACCAAAGGCTGACAGTGATGTCACCAAGCAAGAAAATTACAGACCAGTATCTCTAATGAACAAATGATCTGTTTTAAAATGGAGTTTCTTTATCTTTTAGTATTTTTTGTAGAGCTAGTTTTGTGGTCATAAAGTACTTTAACTTGCTTATTGGAAAATTTTTTTTATCATTCTTTCAGTTCTGAATGATAATCTTGCAGGGTATAGTATGCTAGGCTGAAAATAATTTTCTTTCAGCTTTTTGACTATATTATGCCATTCCCTCCTAGCCTGCAGAGTTTCACTTGAGAAATTTGCTGACAATCTCATGGGAACTCCTTTGTAAGTAACTTGCTTTTCTCTGGATGCTTTTAAGATTCTTTATCTTGTATTTTCAACATTTCGATGATGATGCGTCTAGGTGTAGGTCTGCTTGGGTTTATTAGGGACTCTAAGCTTCCTGGGTCTGAAGTCTTGCTTCATTCTTCAGGTTAGGGAAATTTACGGCTATTGTTTCTTCAAATACAGTTTCTGCCCTCTTTTCTTTGTCTTCTCCATCTGGGATCCCTACAATGTGAATGCTGTTTCTTTTGATGTTATCCCATAGGTTATGAATGCTGTCTTCATTTCTTTGCATTCTTTTATCTCGTTGCTGGTTTGCTTGAGTGCTTTACTCTGCCCTATCTTCTAGCTCACTGATTCTCTTGGAAGTTTCACGCATTCTACTTTTGAGTCCCTTCATTGAATTCTTTAGGTCAGCTATTGTGTTATTTATTTGTTTGACATCTGTTTTGAGCTGCTTCATTTATTCTCTTTTTCTGTTGTTGTTCTTTTTCTTTCTCTGTTGTCTTCATTTCCATGAGTATGTTTATCACAGTTGCTCTAAATTCATTCTCAGATAGTTTGCATATGTCTGTTGCATTCAGATTTTTCCCTGGGCTTTTGATTTGAACCATCATTACATATATTTCTCTCTGTCTTTGCTCTGTTTGGCATTCTTTTATGTTTCTGTGGATTAGGTTTCCTTGCAGTGACGGCCTTGTGTAGGGTATCTACTTCCACCAAGTAAACCTGGATCTTGGTTTGGACACGGATTTCTTGAGTTTTTGTGGCATCACCACTGGTTGGACTTGTTGAAGTTCTTATGTGGGCCCTCTGTTGCTGCCCAAAAGTTCAGTGTATGGAGTTGCCATTTGCGTGAGGAATGCAGAGCCTTCCCCGAGGATCCCAGCTCCCAAAAGCAGTAACCACCTTGCTGTTGGCCCACAATCAGCAATCAGGCTGCAGTTTAGGCTCCACCTACAAGGTGGCACTAGCAGGTGACATTGCCTAATTCTCCCTCTAGAAAAGTCTTCTTCCTTTAAGCCTGGGGACGGGATTTCCAGTGGCGGGGCCTGCAATTCCAGGGCTATATGGCGGGAGGGGATTGGGGTGAGTGAGTCCCTTAGCTGCCTTCTGGTTATGGCAGCACCCAGTGTCATTTTCTTGCCAGGTCACCTGTTCAAACCACAGGGGCACTGTTCCACTTTCTGTCCTGGGCCTAGACCCTCTCCCCCGGCTCCATGCCCAGGTCTCACTGGGTGGGCTCTCTGCTGCTTTCATGATTTCTGAGAGGGCTAGTGCTTCCTGCAGTTCCACCCCCTACATCGTGGCTGGAATCCTGAGTCCAAGTCAGCAGTATAACTCTGAACCTGGATGTTTTTGCCTACCCTTTATTGTAGCAATTGCCGCTGTGTCTCTATAGCCTCTGTGCCAGCTTTTCCTGTTTGTTTCTGGAAAATTGGTGAATTTCTCTTTGCTCATTAGGGAGGATGTGAGTCTCACTCCTACCAAGTTGCCATCTTGACCCGAAGTCCTTTCTTGTGAATTAAATTACCATATATGCATGGGCTTGTTTCTGATCTCTCCATTCTGTTCCATTGATCTGTTTTTAAATTATTACAATACTGTTTAGAATAATATATCTTTGTAGTATTGTTTGAAATCAAGGAATATAATGTCTCCAGCTTTGTTCTTCTAATTTATTTATTCATTCTTTAATCAACCTTCCTTCTTATTTTTGTCTTTAGTCATTTAAAATTTTTAAGTAAAATTTTTTCCATTTCTTAGAATATTTCTAATGCTGAACATTTTCTCAATGACAATGGCATCAGCGTCCCAGACATTTTCAGAGTAATTTTGCAATAGCTTTATAATGAAGAAGTTGAAAATATATCATTTGTCAGTAGAGTGTATTGAGGAGTACCAGTAGAATTCAAATCAACATCAATCACTGTCCTGTGAATTTGGGCAAATTTGTTAATCACCCTGCCTCAGGCCTCAGTTTACCCTTCTGTAAAATGGGGCTCTATATAACATTCCCTGCAAATTGTCATTTTAAAGGTGAAGCAAGCTAATTTATATAGTGCACATAGAGGTGTGCAGGTACATGACTAATCACTTGTTACTAGTATCCTGTAGGTGATCTGTAATGATTTTTTCAATATTCTCTTTAACCAAGATGCAAAACTTTGAATTTGTAATTACTTTTTGGTTATTGATTTCTAGTGTTTATATGTTATACTGGGAGATTTACATGTTTTGATTCCTCCCATGCTCACATGTACTGAGGGACACTCTGTGAAGTAATATGGCATTGACTTTGATAAAGGATCCCAGAGAGAAAGTTCTATTAGCAGTGAGGTACAAAATTCAACATGTCCCAAAGCAACTGTATTCCTCAACATCTTATCTTTTGTACTTTATTTGCCCAAGACAAAGCTTTCAATTGCTATTTTTATGTTACCAATGATCTTTTCTCTCTTTCTAAAATAGCTTGAATTTTTAATAACAGAAATTGAAGAAAAACCATGGTCACGATCCCTTCATCTAGCCAGGATCTGGCAGCATTCACAGGCTCAGTCTATCTCCTTGGGATGTAGCCCATGAGAGGTTATCCCTTGGCTGCAGCCTGGATGTGGTCCGGAGGCCTGACTGCTGGCTGGCCCTGAGGGCCACAGCGCGTGTCCAGAGCAGGACGCCAGGCTCCAGCTCACAGCACAAGAGGCCCGGATGCACTTTGAGACACTGGGTCCAGGGCTGGGGGCTCAACAGGCTGCTGTGTCCACATCTGGGCAGCTTAGTAGTTCCCAGGAGCACAAGTGCACTTGAGGTGCCTTTTAAGGCAGGCGTCCCCTCCCTGTATCACCACAATCTTCACCTGGGTCTCATACAAGGTGGGCTCTCAGATATCCCCACAGGCCCTGCTCAGCCCTTCCAGGAAGGGTTGGAGCTCCTTTTGTTTTTGTTTCCCAGGACAGTAGGCACATCGAGACAAGCACCGCTCCAGGCAGGGGGCTCAGAGTCCTCTGAGGCAGGCTCCTGGTGAGCCCCTCAGTCAGGTCCCAGTGTCCCCTCACCGGGACACCTTCCAGAGGAAAGGGAGGTCAGGGGACTCAGGGTGCACCTCGTGCTGGATGGACGCGGTGGGCCCCACCAGACTAGGCTAAGTTCTGCTCTTGAGGACTGACATGCAAATGGCTGCTGTGCAAAAGGAAGTATTCTCGGTCTGCTGTTAGCTGTCAGGCGTTACTAAGTTTTAGAACCCCAGGGCACCTCTTTTCCTTCTGCCCGGGGCTCTGAGTCTACTTTAACAATGTTCTAACATGTTCCTGCTGCTGTCCCGGGTCTCTTCAGTTCCTGGTTAGTCCTCAGATGCCCCCCACCCCACAGAGTTTATGTCAGTTTGAAATTATTCTCTCATCTCACGTTAAAGCCAAATAACTTAATTTCATTCAGTATTTTAAAAAAAACCTGTTTCTTAAAAACCTGTTTGGTTACCTAGATAACAAGACCCGAATCACGTCAAAGATGTTTTCTGATTTAATTAATAGACCAAATTCATAAAACCAAACATTTTTTGTAAATGTAAGCCCTTATCTTCTGTCCTCATCAGTATACTTGTGGACTTAGGAACTACTTCTTGTGTGTGTGTGTGTGCGCACGCGCGCACGCGCAGGCACGCGCGTGTGAGTGGAATCCTTGTCTAAGTAGAATTGTAAATAGAAATAGAATTGTGAGAAGATGGGCAGGGTAAACATGAACTGAAAGAAACATTAACTTGACATAACAATGAAGCTATTTGATGACATAAATCTTTGAGCCCAAATTACTAATACAGTTATGTTCTATTCACTGGACACTTCAGATGCTTGCAGACTCTCAGCTCAGGACAGTGACATGGCTGTCCTGTGGCCTCAGTCCCCTGGAGGCCTGTGACCAGTAGACAAGCCAACTAGACGGCCACTCAGTCCTGTGTCTCCACCCTTTGCCCTGGCATCAGACTCCACTATGCTTTTTCCAACAAAGTCCTTTCTGCCTGTAGAACCTGCTCCCAGATGAGGGGGCCTGTGTTATTGATGGGGACCAGCTCAGACACTCATCCAGACCAGAGCAGAGAGGCCTCCCAACCTCCCACTCGCCACAGGGGGGTGGCCCAGGGCTTCAGATAGGGCAGTGCCTGGCTCTCAAAGCCCAGGGTTTCATTGTTGTTTGTCCTTAATGTGCTAAAGATATTCTGGAAAGAAAAACAGGTAAATGCCTTTACCAAGCTGTTACAGATTGAAACTGAACAGACCTATAGAATTAAGTCCATGAGTTCTGATTTCTGTGAAAGGTCACACTCCCCATTCCCTGTATTTAACACAAAGATATTCCCCACCCCACCCCAGGCCAAAAAAGTAAAGGAGAGGAGAAAGAAACATCTTTATTTGCTAGTTGTTTATTTTTTGGTTTTCACCCCAGCCCTGGGAACTTAGGCTGCACGTGGTTCACACACCAGCCTATCAGCCATCTGAGCCACAAGGGCACGCTCACTTGAAGACCTTCTGTGACTGTTTCCCAGGGGCCAAAACTCTCCTTGGATGGCAGAGCAGAGCGTTCTGGAACTAATAGGCTCCATTTCCTCACTGTGCTCTCTAAATGATTACAAAACCTTTGGGTTAGAAGTTTATGAGGAGCATCTGTAATGATCGAGCACCTGAGAGCCAAGAAAATGCCCCCGCGGGCGGACCCGCAGTCTTTGCCCTGGCCCTCGCCCCATGTGAAGTGGCCACTCTGCGGAATAAATCCAAACACTCGGCCACATTCCTTGACATGGCATAGCCAGCTTTCTGAGGCCAATACACTGGATCAGGCCTGATTAGAAAACACTGAAGTCAGGTTTAAGATAATAAAGATTCCTAATGGAAGGAAAGAAAAACGGTCTTATCACCGGTGACTAATGACCTAAATAGGTCTAATGGACCCAGAGAGCTCTCGCTTAGCCAGGGGTGATTGGACTGGGGTCAATAAGGCCATATACTCTGTAAAACATTGTGACCTTTGAGTGCAGACACTTAGGAACAAAGGGCAGTGACCCTGGGCAGGAGGGCAAGGCTCTTGTGGCAGCAGGTCAAGGTGGACCCAGGCCTAGAAGGTGGAGGTGCAGACCCCTCAGACCAGCCTGCTCCTTCCAGGGAGCCAAGGTGACACGGAGCACAGTCCCGGTTCCGGCTCACAAGCACCCCGGTGTCTACGGTCCTGAGTAACTGTGGGCCTACTTCTACTCTCAGGTGGAACACTGAATAATTCGTACTACCAGCTGCGTTTTACAGACAAAGGGAAACGCGGGTCACCAAAATTCCAGTCACCGCAACTGAAAAGGCTCCGCAGGGACCCTTCCAAGTCTTGATCCCCAGTCCAGTTTAGGAAACAGGTACACCCAGGGAAGGGAAGGCCCACCGTGGTTCTGATTCGCTTTTGAACTTAAACTTCAAATCCCAGAGGCTTCTCTGGCAGCCTTTAAAATAGCTGCAGCCACTCTGCATAGCCTCGTCTCCTGACAATGGCATTAAAAGAAGCTGAAATACTTTCAGAGTGAGTGCATTAGATGCACCCAAATGCACGGATATTTAAACAGTGAGCATACAGTTAGACGCACACCAAGCCGCACAGAAGTATGCCAGGAAAGAGCAGGAGCCACGGGTTAGAACAATCTGTAATTATCCTTTCTTTCTGCTCTGAAGACATCTGTAGAGGCAGATGCAGAGAAGCGCCGTGGCACAAACTACAAGAAAGCAGGACAGGTGACATGTCAGTCTGAGAACTCAGTACGAAGACTCAAAGCCTCGCATTAAAAAATGAGCGGGTTACGCGTCACTGTTCGGAAAGTGCTGTTTCATCTAAGCACGTGTCCTTCCGCACGCGCAGCTGCTCTCCTCCGTGTCTGAAGCCAAGTCCCTGCAAGGCCCGCTGGGCCAGAGA
>RJWH01007051.1:0-45291 GCA_004363575.1 Solenodon paradoxus | reverse complement strand
CATTGTAAATAGTGTTGACAACCTCCACAGAAGCATTGATGACAGTTGTGATGTCGTTGCTAGAGAGCATAAATTTGTTATTGGCAGCCACACCATTGCTAATGTACAAAGCACTTGTTATCTGGGAGAGACCGTGGACGCTGGGCCGCCTGATAAGCTGGGCTGGAAGGGGACTCCCGGATGTTGCCATCAGGGCGGTGGATGAGGGCTCTCTACGGTTCGGATCTGGGCACCAGTCCCGCGACGAGTTCAGGAAGCAGCAACTCGGCAAAGTCTCCAGCGAGGTTCTGCGGGAGAGAAGACAGGGTCCCTGGTTATCATACCCTCTCCACCCTAACACCTCACAATCCCTCTCTGCCACGCATTCCGGTTTCCATGGCAACGGGCGCTTGCCGCAGGGAGGACTTGCCCTCAGTGTCCGGTCTTCAGAGACACTCCGAATCTCTTTTTAAAAATGTGTCTTCATAGTCATTTATTTTCCAAATCCTAATTCTTACTTGTCTTGATGCTTTAAAATATTCTGTTTGTTTTATGCTTTAATAATTAGAGTACACTGAACACCATATCTGAGTGCCTTCATTTGCTTCGTATAGGGAAACACAAAAAGAACATTTTCCCTACAAAGTAGCAGTATTAGGTTTTAAGTTGGGGAGCAATGTTTGGTTCATGTGATATGCTAATCTCTGTAAGGCTGCAGCGAGATATGGGTTTGACTAGGCTGGTGGGCTGGTCTGATACTTCCTTGGTGATTGCAGTCATAGGATTATGCTCCTGCTTACAAACACACCAGGACTAGTTATAAGAGAATATTAGTCACTCATACATAGTCTTTTTTCTGTCCTGAAGCTGGTCTTTGGTAGACAGTTGTGACTAATTTAGCTGTGTCACAGCCCATTTGTACATATAACCCAAATGATTTATCACTTGATTCTGTTTTATTACCTGAAACAACAGTTCAAATTATCTTGTCTACTGTCCAGAAAAAATGCCTACATGCTGCAAGTCATTTTGATCTCCACAGATCGTCTCTTCCCAATAATGATAAAAATTCTGGGACAAGTCAATACTACATCATGATTGGGCCCAAAATAGAGATTTCCATTTCCTCTCAACTAAGGTTTTAGTAGAATTAAATTTTTTAAACTTTCTTTTGTGTACATTACTATACGATTTTCAGGATAACAGATTCAAACCTCATTCAACATGTGCATCACAGTACATCCACCACCACAGCGCTAGGACCCAACACTGGTTTGATTTTTACTCATTCAACCCCATTTACTCTTCACCTACCTCACCCCCTCAAACACAGTCTTGCATCCTATGAGTTCTGTTAGTTTATTCCTTTTTCTTTCTTTCCTTCCTTCCTTCCTTTCCCTTCCCTTCCTCCTTCCTTCCCTCTTTCCTTCCATCTCATTCCTTTTGTCTTTTTTATAGAGGAAAGAAGGAAGTGAAGAAAGAAGCATCTTTAATTTTGGTTTCTCACCTCAGCCCCAGGTATGAACCCCGGTCCTTGGGCTGTGCCAGCATCTCAGTCACCTGAACTACAAAAGGGCATGCCTCCTTTTGTATTTCACATATGAATGAAGCCATCTTTTACTTTCTGGCTTACTTTGGTTAGCATAACCTAGATGGAACTCGATATTTTGGTAGAATTGGACTGAAGAGTCAAAAGAACTATAACCTAAAACTAGCAAGCTGTTTCACAGAACAGTTGAGAGACTCATATATGAGTCATCCTCATTTCTCATCATTTTGGGTTGTATGCAACGGTGTACTGTGACTGTGAACAAAGAAAGAACAGACGCCAACCTGTTTATAAATGGTGAAGGAAGTGATGATTTCAAAAGACTGAATACTTTTTTCTTTTTTTATAGACATAAATCATATTATTTTGCATTACTTAAATGGTCAGTCTACAAATCTAACTGGAAGAAAATAGAACACAAATACTAACTAAATAGGCAAGCTGTCTGTTGGGTACAACTCAATTGGGTTCAAGTGTTTGTTTTATTTTTAAAGAAAGGAAGGTGGGCGAGGAGAAAAAAAAGGATTTTTATTTATGTTTTATTTGGATCTTTTATCCCCAGCACTGGGTCTCAATCCCGGACTCTTGGATTTCACATGGTCCATACCCTACCTGTTTCACTTGTCTCAGCCACAAGAGCACACACAGGCTAAAGTTAGGAGAAGGGTTTAGTCTAACATATGAGATATGGCATCATGAGACTTGTAATCTATGAAGTAATGTGGAAACCCCTAAGGGAGTGTTAGAGCCTAGTTATTTCTGAAGTATATGCTTCTTAAACTTTAACAACGTAGTAAAGATAACCAAAATAATCTCACATAATTTTCAAAGACAAGCATATATTCTTTAAGCCAATATTCTGTGGCACCCTTTTATCCGAGGGATATTAGATGTCTTTAAAACACTATAGGGCTTTTCCTGGGTGGAGAAGGAGTTTCCTGCTCCTGAGTTTTGAAACAGGTTGCTTTCAGATTCTCACTTGTCTCCTAATTTCCTAATTATTCAGGAAAGACAATGTATAAAAGACTTGGCCAAGAACACACATTCTTTTCACCAAAAGACCCTGAGTGATAAGAACTAGTTAATGGAGAGAAGGATATTAAAGGCCCAAGGAGGAATTTTAGCTTTCTCCCTGGTGGTGGCAGGAGACTCCTAAAATCTTTAAAACTGGCCCATAACTGATTGAGATTTGTGGTTTAATGAGATCTACAAAGGAGATGCTAGCAGTCAGAAATAACTACCCCCAGCTTTCTCTACTCATAAATGGTTGTACCTCTGTGACAGTAAACTGCTTTCATGGTGCTGTCTTCCAGACTTCCTGAGAATGGCACCACCTCCATCAACTTGCTCCAGCTAGAAGCCACGTGTTGTTCTAGATACATCACTCTTCATGAGCCTTCAAAGTCGTCCATTTTTGTCCACCTCCATCAAAAAGATCTTTTAAAGATGTAAACCTGTATCACCACTGTGAAGACTAAAATCTTCAATAGGGCCCAAAGGTCTGAGGTTGAAAATGAAAACCCCTAGTACGGGTAGGTCATAATGACTTGAATGACATGGCCCAGGCTGTGTCATCAGGGTTACCTTTTTTGGAGATACAATTTAATTGCTATAAAATTCATCCTTTAAAAAGTATATTTTTCTGTGTGCCCTGGCGGTCTACCGGGTTAAACCAGGTGCTGTCCACATACCTCCCAATGTCCCTTGTTGAAGCCCTGGGAGCCTGAGGAAGCATCTAATCAGAAATAACTGAATAAAATAAATAAAGTGCTTCTTCCTCCTCTCTCTTCCTACCTGCCTGTCTACACCTTTCCTTAAAAAAAACAAATGCTAAGTGAAAGAAGTCAGACACAAAGGCCACGTATTGTATGATCCTATTTTTATGAAATGTCTAGAATGGGCAAGTCCATAGAGACAGAAAGATTTGTAGTTACCAGAGACTGGGTTGGGAGGAGGGAGCAGGGAGTGACTGCTAGTGAGTACGAATTTCTTTGGCGTGGGGTGGGGGGTAATTGAAATAGTTTAAGACAGTTTACATGCCAAATGGCATAATTTGGGGTCATATATTCTGCTCCCTCTATATGTTTCCCAAATATATATTATATATACATTGCCCAATATCTTTGGGTTACTCTTGTCAGGGTGAGAAGTCTGTACATAAGTAATTAAATTATGTTTTCCTCCTGTTAATCTATCTGATCTTAATTTGATCCTTTAACAACTGAAAGAACCTAGAAGGATAGAGGAAAATGTTTCCTTTCCAATAATACAAAATAGACATCCGTGCTTACTTACCTTTGTTCATGCTATTCCTCTTAAGAAACCTGTCTCACTTCTCTCTGCTTACTGAATTCTATCCAAGTCTCAAGACTCAGCTAGATTAATTAAAAAACAAAGCAAAACAGGAAACATCTTCAACTGAGCATCCAATCTTTATCAGATACAGTCTGAGCATTGTGAGGATCTAACACAACACCCAGAGGCACAGATATCAAAGAGCTTATAGTTTGTCAGAGAGATAATCATGAAAGAGTTGAGGAGGGTGATTTCATGGTTTCAGGTGTGTATGTTTGGGACCAGGCACATAGGGGGATGTCATGAAAGACATCACAGAAAACATGACCTGGAACAAAGCTTTTTGCTCATTTGTTTGCTTTTATTATTTATTATTTATTCTGCACAAGTCTTTGTATTGAACCTACAGAAAAGCTGCAAGAATAGAGCAATGAATACCTGTCACCTATAATTCATCTACTGTTAACACTTTGCTGCCCCACATTTTCTATTTAGATATACAAACACATGTTTATTTTTTGTTCATCCCTTTTTGTTTAACTACTGATTGTTAATTGTAGATATGGCAACAGTTTAGCCCTTCAGCAGGTATCTCCTTAAGAACAAGCAGATCCTTCCACATAACCACAATTCAATGGCCATACTCAGGAAACTGAACATTGACCAAACATCATTATATATAATTCGTATTCAAAATTCACAATCTTCCCCAAAATGTTTTTTTTGGTGTTGTTGCTGCTGTTTTTCCCCCCCTCCTTTTGATCCAGGATAGAATGAAGGATCACACATTGCATTTAGTTGTCATGCTTCATTAACATCTTTTAATTCGAAACACTTTCCAAGGCTTTTGTTTTGTTTTGTTTTGGTCCTTCCTGACATTAACATTTTGGAAGCATTCAAGTCAGTTCTACAGAACAACTTTCAGTTCGGACGTGTTTGATCATTCTTTCAGGATTAGATTGAGGTGAAAAATTTTCTTTAAATGCAAAATATAGTAAATCTTTATTATATCTAGATGAGCTTGTAAATGGTGGGCTAAGAGGAAGATTTCATTTTGGGATAATATGTAAAACACAGCACAGTGGTCAGTGACAGGACAAGACCTGTCATTACATTGGCATGGGACCTAACTAGATCCTGGTAGGAACAAACTGTACCAACTCACTATTGATATATTCAGGTGCTGAACCACTACTACAGCTCTAGTTCATATAAGGTGCTATCTACATGTTGTGAATGTTTTATTTGCTTGCTTTTTTAATATATATATATTTACATACATATTATTGTAGTAATTATTCTGCATACTAAAATAACCTCATATGTATAAGTTCCCCATTCCTTGGTATATGTCAACACACCCTGCCCTTCATCACATTGGAGGTGAAGACTAAGTCTCCCCAAGATGTTCAGAACAGGCCTTCCTAAGACATGTCACTTTGACATGTGTATTATTTTGAGCTGAAGTCAATCAAAGTCTGTAGGCTCACGAGAAACTTTAGACACTCACTTAACCACCTAGGTGAATAAATTTTGGAGGTATTATCCAGAATTAGCAATTTCACTAGAAATAACATTTCTTTCCCCATCGTCCTCCAGCTCTAGCTCCATGGGCAGTCGTCTGAATCACAAGGGTGCCCTAGAAATAACCTTTCTATGGAAAGAAGCTGCCTATATGGCAAAACAGACATCTAATTAGAGCTCACCTGGTTCTTGTCATACTAGTCACCCTATCCTTGTCATGTGAGTCCCCCTCCTCTATCCATGAAACCCCAGGTCCCTATTCCATTCTTCCTTCTTCTTTTTCTTTTTTTTTTTAAATAAAAGTTCAGGCAGGAATGAAGGCAAGTAAGCAGGAAGACAGGAAGAGAGAGGAGGAAGAAGCACTTTATTTTTGTTTAGTTGTTCATCTTGGCTATGAACTTGGGTTCTTGGGATGTATGTGGACTGTGCCTGCAGACTTACCTGCTAAGCCACCAGGGGATGTACATCCCCCTGTTCCATTCTTTAGCTCAGCATATATACCCTCATTTTACCCTATTGTTTTTAGAATATGCATCTATGTGACTGCTCATATATATGTAATTATTTTTTTCCTTCTATTAATCTGTCTGATGTTAATTTGATTGCTCAACTAGGCTGAGAAGAACCAAGATGGGGAGGGGGAGACCTATCCTTCAATATTCATCATGTACATGTATTTACATATATGTCATACATATTAAATATCAATTTATGAATCCTCTTTGTGAAAATATTAGATATCTAAAATAGCCCTAGGTATATAGTATGAATTTAATAAATTCCAGCTATTATTTAGTTGTAGGATTACAAGGGGTTATTCTTTTCTTTATTTACTTGTCTATATTTTTCAATTTTCAGAAATAATTTGTGTTTTTCATTATTAGAAAAAATAAGAGAAGATCAAGATGTATTTAAACATCACTAAACAGATATCGTTTTATTTTGGCCTATAAAATTAGCAAAAAAATTAGCAAAGATGAAAACTGACAATATTCTCTAGAGACAAAATTCAGAGAAATGAGTGCTAGTTTTGGAGAAGGGGATAGCAACACTGACCAACACTGTATGGTGATGAGGACACAGAGCAATGAAACTCACAGTACTGGTGCAGGGTAAGGAGGCATAACTGTTTGGCAAGATCCAGTAAAGCTGATGAAGATGCACTTTCCCTATGCCCCAGCAATTCCACTCCAGGTAGAAAGTCTTTCTTATATATACAAGATGGTTGCAAAAAAATGCTTATAGCAGTGTTGTTTATAATTGAAAAAAAAATAGAGACAAGATAAATATTTACCATGAAGAAAATGAAAATTTGATGACATAGTCATATAATGAATACCATACAAACAGCTATGAAAACAGATGAAGTGTAAGCCTGGATAAACCTCAAAAGTATAATGCTGTGCAGAAAGAGCAAACTGTAGGAGAAAATGTGTAGTATGAAGTTTAAAAACAAGTAGAACAGTACCATATATTATTTATGCATATGTACACATACATATACATGCACATGTATGTATACATGTGCATGTATATATATGTGTATATAGTAAAACCTGCATGGGGCTGAAAAATATCAAACTGAGAATAGCAATTTCTCCAGGGAAAGATGGAATTTGGGAGGGCTAGATAGTATTTCAATATGTCTTAATATTTTATTTTATTAAGAAAATCGATCTGAAACAAATTTGCAAAATGTTAAGACCCGATAAACCGCATATGGGATACATAGGTATTTATTATCATAACCATCATACTTTTAGAAGTGCTTGAAATATTTCATGACCAAAATGAATGGAAAAAATGCATATGTACTTCGAACTAGCAATTTCCCTGCTGGTAATTCATTTATTTATTCTAAGAAAATCCTCAAAAATATGTACAGAGATTTAACTACCACTATGTTCACTGTAAGTATCATTTACAATATAAAAAATTGGAGTGAATCTTATATAGTAATAAGGGCTCGTTTAACTAGATTATGAAACTTCCGTAAGGCAAAATGTAATGCAGTCCTTAAAATGACAACCAAGAAGACTTTATGGACATGAAGAAATTTAATACTAGTTTGCTAATAAAAAGTACCATAAAACTCTTTGATCTCTACTTATAAAATGAAGTAATATTGGTTTATTTATATATGTATATTCATGAACAGAGAAAAAGAAGGATACACACAAAAATGTACACAAGCATTATCTCTGAGTAGTGTTATTACAGATGCTGTTAATTTTCTGGTTTTCCAAACAAATGTATATTATAAATAGGTAGTTTTATAACATAAAAACTCTATTTTTTAAAAAGAGACTAATAAAATGGTTTGGTGAGAGATAATATGCAATGGGACAAAGAAGCAGCAGTTTCAGGTAAAGAAGAGACAGAGTAAAGAGCAATTTATAAGATATAATTAAATAAGATTTTTCAACAGATTATGAAGAGAGTGGAAAAGAGGACTAGCTGCTTTCTGACTTGGACTCACGGGCAGTTAAGACACCATTCTCTGAAATAAGAAATGCAAAAGGAAGATGAGATTCTGCCTGAAAGTTGAGTGAGGAGTACTGTTTGAAACAGGATGGGATCGAGATGTTCCAGGACATTATTGTGGAAGCGTAGACCTCCTATCCTGCATCCATTTCCTCATGTCTACTTCTCAACAGGAACCCTAATGTTCAGGTATGCTACACAACGATATGCTTCAAATGAAACTGTCTCCATTCCCAGTTTCTGGCGTGGCAAGGTAAATGAATTCTGACAATTCTAAGCCAGTAACAAAAATCCCATTGATTTTGGTTCAGGAATGGGTGATGTATCAAATTCTGGCAAATGATATACTAGTCTACTGGCTGTTCCTGAGAAAGGTTTCATTTCATCGAATCATTGGCCAAAATTGCTTTTGTTGCAAGTTCATAGTAAGTTCAACAAAACCGATTATAGCATTACAGGGTATTATGTTACATATAGAGGTTGTTATTGATATCTTGAATCACACTTTTAACTCATAAGCATAAAGAAAATAGTTAAAAACATTTAGATAGATATGGAATTAATACTACCCATGTATAATGTGCATCCTTATTTTTCCATCACACATTTGGGCAAAAAAAGTGTGCATTATACATGGCAAAATATGGTACTAGTTAACATCCCTTGTCCATTTTTCTAATCTTTCACTAACTATCTCAGGGACTCTTAAAATGGGGATTTTAGGTGCACCCTGGTGGCTTAGTGGTCTAGTACACCTAGAAGCAGTCCCATATAACATCCCAAGGTCCTGGGTTCAAGACCCAGGACCAGGGGTAGCAGCCAATGTCAACAACTAAATTAAATAAATAAGAGTTCTTCTTCCTCCTCTCTCTTCCTGCCTGCTGGTTTACTCACCTTCATTCCTGCCTGCACCTTTCCTTTTAAAATTAAAAAAAAAAGGTGTTTTTTTTTAATCTTTTCTATGTTTTTATGTTAAACATATTTTCTCCTAATCTGTTTTTCTAGTCTCTCACTTTTATTTTTAGAATCTTTTCCCTTATGTAAACTTAAAATTGTTATGCTCTTTAATCTGTAAGTCTTTTCCTTTGAAGCTTATGACTTTTTCTTTCCCTTAGTAAGACTTCAACACCAAGATTTAACCAAAATTCTCTTTTATTTACTTCCAGTATTCCATGGTTTTGCTTTTTATATTTAGATATTCTCTTTTCAAATCTTAATTTTGTAAAATTTGAACATAGTGTGGTATATAATAAAAAATACATGTATTTGGGCATATCTTAGTACATAGGGGGAGCAGTCCCACATACATTCCAAGGTCCCAGGTTCAAGACCCCGGCGGGAGGGGGCGGACAACCAATGTAAATTACTAAATAAAAATAAATAAAATGCTTCTGCCTCTTTCTTCCTGCATGCCTGCCTACTCACCTTCATTCCTGCCTGCACCTTTCCTTAAAAAAAAACAAGTGTGTGTGTGTGTGTGTGTATATATATATTATACACACACACACACACACACACACACACACACACACAATATGTTTGGTCTTCATCTCTCTTTTTGGCAAAGAGCTCCTAAAACCCTTGGAATTTCCTGAGTAGTAAGAGTAATAAAGGTAAAATGGATACCTTTTGTTATTCAAATAGCAAACCCTATTCAGTATTCCTGAGTTTATGTTAATGAACGACTTTTGAAATGTCCCTACATAACCTAAGGAGTGGGGGCTGGTTGCCAGAGGAAACAGCCTTGTGATTTTAATGTTGGAATTTTAGCCTCCTGTGCCCCCAGGAGGGGTGAAAATGAAACTTCCATAGACTACCTAAAAGGATCTGGTATGCTCTGGTAGGGTAGCCATTAGATCTTCTGCCTGAATCCAGCAGAGCGAAGTCCACATATATCCCAAGGATCCGGGATAGAGTTCCGTAGTCAGAAAAATGAAGATGAACTAAATAAAAATAAACTAAGGAGTATCTTCTTCCTCTCTCTGCCTGTTTGCCTGCCTACTCGCCCTACTCACTTGTACATTTCCTTTAAAACTAACAGCAGCGACAACAAAACCCTAACAGGACAGGCCCACCCCTGTGGCTCAGGCGGCTAAGGTGACCCAGGTTTCTGAAACCCAGGACTGAGAGTTAAGAAATAAAATACTGCAAAACTGAAAGAATAGGTTCAGAGAACTTCCTGACCTCTTGGTTGTGAGAGCCGAACCGACACCATGACAGGCTCCATACGAGCTAGATAACGCTGGTATGTGGCACGCTGAACATTAACCAACCGCTCGGCACGCCTATGTAGCAAAACCCTATAAAAGCCTGTTAAAAATTAAAGCCGGGGTCCCTGACCAAATCCACTGCGTTGTGTGAGGCTTGGACCCCAGCATGCTGGAAATAAAGTCCCTTTTGCTTTTACATTGTTGACTGGTGTGTGTGTGCGTTTTTGGGAGGACGAACGCTGACCCTAACATTGGTGAGCATGTGAAAAGTGTGGAGGTACCTTTCCCTCATATATTGCTGTATGCACGTCTCTTACATCTGTTCCTGAGTTATATCCTTTTTGTAATAAATCTGAAATCTAGAAAGTAATATGTTTTTCTGAGTTTTGTGAGCCACTCTAGCAAATTAATGAAATCCTGTAGAGGGGATTGTTGGAATCTCCAGCCTACATACAGGTCACTATCTGGACTTGGATTCTTGAAATTCTGCCTTTTGATCTCCCATCAATCCCATCACTCTACTCAGAGGTAATTATTGATAATAAGCTATGTCCATCCCGTCCCCCCCGCCCCGCCGCTTCTCCCAACCCTGAGCCTTGAACTTGAGTCCTTTGACCTGCACCTTAGATGCTATGTCTCCTTTGAGATGTATTTTTTAAATGTGTTCTTTTTATTTTTCTTTAGGAAAGGTGCAGGCAGGAATGAAGGCGAGCAGGACAGGCAGGCAGGAAGAGAGAGGAGGAAGAAGCATTTTATTCATTTTATTTAGATGTTCATCTCAGTTGTTCCCTCCAGCCCTGGATTGTGAATCCAGGTCCTTGGGATGTATGTGGACTATGCCAAACTGCTACTCCACCAGGATGCACCATCCTTTCAGATTTTTAATGGACATTTACACACATACTTGTTAGTGTGAGAGCTCCTGAAGAGACTGGAGCCCCACCCCAGGTTCTTGCATCCTGTGTGTAAAATCAGCACGCAAGACACAGCAGACAAAAGGTTAAGTGGGAATTTATTGAAACAAGCATGAAAGACGGTTCTCTCCTCAAGGTGAGGAGAAGTGACTGGGGTCAAGAGGACACCAACAATTACCCGACTTGTGGCACACATTTTTGTAAAGGGGATCCCTTTGTTGTCCCTCCCCATTGTCACCCCAGGAGTGCTCTAGGATGTTCCTGGGTAGGAATTTCCAGGAAGAGGTGGGATTTCTGGGGAGAGCTGTTCTCTTTATTGCACATGCTCCTTACCCACAATTCACTCTGTCATAATGAGCTTCATATATGGGCCCATATACAATTTTCTGTTAAGCATAGTATAATGAAGTAAAGGTTATCCCAAGGTGTCTACAGCAGTCAGTGCTGCCTGTGCAATCGGTTTGAGCCGGCTTGGCTGGGCTGCCTTTTTAGTTCTATTTCTTGGCTGCAAGAATGTACCTACTGCTCTCCCACTGGTCAGAATTTTATCTGATCATTTTAGGATCTGGTCTGCGGAAGCAACATCTCTACCCTCCCACCTCCTGCCTTTTCTCCTTTCCAGACCGTCCCTCGTCTAGCCTACCTAACGTACTTACCCAAATTGGAGGGAATATTTAAGATAATGTCCTGTAAAACAAGCTATTAATTACCATCTTAAAGTGTGTGTGTCCATAAGCAAGTTAGCCTTTGGTTTTGTGTGTTCTTAAATTTATTATTGGGGTAAACTATACATAATATCGAATTTTCTGTTTTAGCCACTTTTAAGTGAACAACTCAATCACATTCAGTACAGCTGTTAAAAGATGAACTGAAGGCACACCTGTGTGACTCAGGCAGCTGAAGTGGCTAAGGTGCAGATCATGTAAAGCTCAAGTAACCGAGTTTGAGACCTGAGGCTGGGAGGTGGGGAAACAAAATAAAACAAGATGAACTGAAGCATATTGAACATTTTAAAGTTTATTTGAACAAAAATATATTAGAATCGAGTAAATGACAAATAGGAGGTAGGTTTAGGCTGACCATATGTACCGTTTCTAATGGGAGAGTACCATTTTTATCATATTTTCTGGTCATCCTATTGCTTTAATATAAATGATAATTTTGTTCCTTTTTTAAAAATAGGAGATCTTTTTATCTTTTATTACTTTATTTTTTAAAGGAAAGATGTAAGCAGGAATGAAGGCACGTAGGCAGGCAGGCAGGAAGAGAGAGGAGGAAGAAGCATCTTTATTTTATTTTTATTTAGTTGTTCACAATTGTTGCTTCCCCCCTGGGCCTGGGACTCAAACCCAGGGGTATGTGGTTTACTCCTTCAGAGGTGATTGACCTAACTTCTGCTCCACCTGTAAGGTTTGAGGTAGCGTTTGGTCGAGATATTCGTAATTTCCTCAACTAATTTTTATAAGAAATAAACAATGAAATGAATATATCTTCTTTGTTACTACTCATTGACATGTGTGTGATTGAGACTGAATGAGTACGGAGTTTGTTTCAGAAAGAATTCGAGGAAAGACGCCTTATTCAGCCACCATGTAGCAAGTTTATTGGAAAGCAATTAGACAGAAATGACGTGTGCATCTTGGGGGTTACAGTAGTGAGGGAGCTCGCTGGTAAAATGGTGTCTCTTATTTACTGGGGGGAAGGCCCTCCCCTTTGGGCCTACCTAAGGGCTGCAGCTCTTATGAGAGTTGGAGTTCTCAGGAGAGTTGCTTGGGGTTCTCTGACTGGAGTAACTAGGGGTGTCTCTAGACAGAGGTTGTTAGGGAGGGTCCTAGGTTTTGCAAGCCAGTCAACTCTCCCACTCATACATCTGCATACTGCCCTATAGATTTTAAGCTATGCTGTCCCCATATCATTCCCCTCTGATGAAACAGGCCAAAAATCTTTTTGTTGATAAAAGACAGAGGTCATCTCTTCTGTGACTGCTTCGAGATGGATTTGGTCGTAGTATGTCTCCTACCTAGGGCCCAATCTGTTCTATTCTTAAGATAACTATGGGGCGAAGGTTGTGGGGACCAGTAGGCAGGATGATGGAAAGCAGTGCTTGCAGAGTCCAGTAGATGTGACCTTCATTCTAAAGGATCATGAGCTTGTGGGAATAGCTGTAATCTAACTGACTCTGTATGAGAAGAAACAAATTTTGCCACCAGGTTCAGAAGGCTGAGTTTAAATATAAGTAGGTGTCCTGAAAAGTGTTGATTGAGGAAAGGTCTGAGTGGGGACGCCAAGGACATTGTCATGCCTTTCAGAGAAAGTACAGGGTAGATAGTTTTCCCAGACTAGAAATGGCTAGAATTGGTGCAGTTATAAGTTTAGTTTTCAAAGTTTGAAAGACTGATTGAAAACTTTATAGCATGTTTGGGCCTGAAGGAAGAAGACAATAGTTAAAATAGTAACTACAAGAAGAAAACAAATAAGAGGGTTTTCTTTTCATAGAGAAAACAATAAAAATACTAGCAAATTTTGGAAAATTTTATAGTAATGGGTGAGATTTCTACCAAATAGAGGTAGAATAGAGTTCTTTCTGGAGAGGGCGAGTTTTCAGAGGCAGAGCAACAGGAAAATAATAAAGAATTATTTACATTAACTATAATTACTTATCTGAAGGGATTCCTTTGAAGAGGAGTTTAAGGCCTTTGATTGACTCACAGGTATCTGGTTCTTCACCTGGAACACATGACTTCCTTCTGGATACGTGTATACAGTTCACAATTTACTATAGCAGGCAAAAACTTTTAAATGATCATGGTCAAATCCTTTTCAGGTAAGGATGAAAGGAGGCTCTTGAACAAAAACCAATATGATTTTTATTTCCTTTTGTGAAATAGTGGCTAGTACAAATAATGAACTAAAGACCATTTAAGATTACTATTTACACTTAAGGTGATTCACAAAGCAAGATAGGACTTTCAGAGTAATTTCCATTTACGTTACTTACGTTAAGAAAACTATAGAGACTAGAATAAGAAATTGATTACCAGAGTAAACTAGGTAGAATCCCTTTCATTTATGTTCACAACCTGTTGTAGAGAAGAATAAGTTGGGGTTTAAAGTGCTGAGTGAGGACAAAATGGCTTTTTCATAAATAAGAAAATTATAAAATTTTTACCTCCAACATTCAGAGTTGCCTGAGGCTCAACTATTGGGATAAAGAGTTGGGAGTCAGGTTGCTCATGGGGTCCCATTATTTGATCTTTGTCCCTTGATGTATGAGCTGGACTGTGAAAAGGGTGGCCCCTTCTCACTCTGGAGACAAGAACACTTTTCTTATGTTCTTTCTTTTGCACTAGGTCATGGCCCACGTGGTTTCCTGGTTTGAGGGTACATTTCTTCTCAAGTGGCTGGCTTTGCCACAATGATAGATGGGGGCTCTTTATTCAGGTCTATTCAGTGATGTCATCGTCTTCTTAGTTGATGCCTAGGTAAGCTGGCTGATAATGCTGACAAAGATAGAAATTTAAAAAATTTAAGCCTGTTTGTTTCTGACCTGAGACACCTCTATTCCCTTCCTATTCCTTTGGTCACATTTTGGCTATCAAGGACTTTTAAAGGCATTAAGTATGAAGTAGTAAGAAGATTGGTAAGAAAGAAAAAGGCTTTCCTATAAGGAGAAACTATAAAGAGAAAACCAGGTTAATATTATTCTTTAAGTTTAATAGGAAGAGAGGAGGAGGTTACCAAGAGTACAGAGGGTAGCTCAGGCAGAGCAGTGGATTGCTGAGAGCAGTAACTTTGGGAGATGGGGTGTGGCTCTGCCTCCTGGATTATTAGTAGCTTAAAGCCAACATAGTTTACAAAAGAGAAAAAAGTGCATTCTTAATTTGGTAAAGCATGAAAACCTGTTTTTTTTTTCTGCAGTCTTTTCACAAATTTTTGAACATGAAAGCATCAGCAAACAATAGATCTGTAAATAGTAAAGAGTAAAATAATCCTAAATACTTGGTTATAACATAATTGACAATGTTTGCTTGATTTTTCAGTATACAATATTTAAAAAAAATGAATATAATAGTAACTAAATACATTAGACCTTCTAGGAATTGTATATAATCCTACACATACACACACACAAATTATTAGACATTCACATAAACATACTAAGATGATTAAGCATTACTTTTTATTTTGATAATGCTTCCCAAAATGTTTCACCATACCGAATGAGCCTAATTTGTTTAACATCTCTTTTTCAAAGAGAAAATCATTTCTCCATGTGGAATATCTTAGGCGCTCTCTAAGATATCCCATATTTTTTCTTTTAAAAAACAAGAAATTTTATCTTTATATTCAAACTTTGATTTTTAGGAAGTTTTGGGAAGTTAAGTCTTAAAACATACTGCAAAATATACCATTGCTTATTTTGCCAAAGGCATATACTATTGATGGAAGCCAATTTTTATTTTTACCTTTAGAAGAGACTTGATAAGAATAGCTTGCTTTAAGGCATGAACTTTTCACAGGTAGATTTTCTAGACAACTTACAATTTGTTATTAAAATTGACCACAGTTTGGGAATACATTTTTGTACTTTTAGCAGATAAACACAACTTAGTAAAGCTTTTTATAGTTATAAGTTACTAAGCATATTTTAAAACATACAATTTATTGTTAAAGATTTCTTAAGTAATTCTTTTCTGACCAGGAAGGTACAGAGTGACATTAGAATTTAAACTATTTAACCAAAACCACTGTTATAAAAAATTTCCCATCCCAGCTGAACTCAAAGAAACCTCCAGATTAGTCTGTTAGCCCCTGAATTTAGTAACACATAAAGGAGTCTTTCATAATTCAATGACAAATTTTAGCAACCTATACTTTTACAACATATAGACTGAAACCACATTTTTCATTTAAAACTATATTCACGTGCCAAACAAATTTTATATTTGTATCTTTAAACAACCATTACTTAAGACATAGGTCTTGTAACAAGAGGCCTAGGATCAGCTGACATATTTATATATATTTTCAACTTAATATATTTTATGCCTGACAAAATGTTAGACTGAGAGCTTTTGAGATATATATTTCCAATTTAGAGGCAAAAATTATCTTTATCAAAAATGTGCACATTGTCAGTTTTTATCTATCTTCCTACAAAGAAAATTTTGATATAAGAGTAGAGAGCAAGGTCCAAGAGTAAAGTCATAAGATCCAAATAACCTTTTAAGATGACTGTTAAAAAAAATTAGAACACAAAGACATAAATTTGCCAAAGAACTACCTTTTACTCAAAATCAGTGTCCTTAAACCAAAATGAGCCATTTACATTTAAGAAGCTAGTTTTCCATTCATACCAGGTTCTTCACAGGCTGGACAATGAACAAATTAGCATCAGGAGTAAGATGAATTAAAAAAAGGTATTTTCCTGGGGAATCCTCAGGAACAGACTGGTGTTCCTATCACTCCAACCTAGAATGGAAAGCGACTGTGGGCTATTACTGGGTCTACGGCATAACCTGAGATTCTTGTGGCATCCCTACAAGAATCAACTAACTGCTCCTGGGCGTGAGCCAGGAACTTGAGAGTTGCGGTGTCAGAGTCCCCGCTTCTCTGCCTTCCCGAGTGTGGAGGGTGCCTGCCTATAGACCTGCGAGGTCTATGGCTACTGAGATCCTTGTGGCATCCTACAGGACCTAGATAGTCCTTCATGGGACGTCTCCAGACTGAGGGTCTTTCCCTGAACCTTTGGCCTCAGGGGCCAAAGAAAATTCAGACACTTGTCTCCCTTTCCCCTCTGCCTGTGCAGAAGGTTCCTGCCCATAGGACCTAGTGACTCACAATGACAGTAGGGATACTGAGGTGTAGACCTCAGTCTTTTATGTCACATAGGTTGTATTCCCGTTTTGGAGATCTGTGTCTACCTTCTAAGTAGTGCCCTATAACCTGACATCTAAGGATAGAATTTTGAGGTGAGTTTTTTCCTGATAATCTAGGACATCAGTTTTGGCCATTGTAGTGAAAACAAGTAAGAAAAACATTTTTTTTTTTTTACTGCCTTTTTCCTTTAGACATTTGCAGGGAGAATGAGATCAAGGAGTCCTAAAGTGGCAAAAATATTTACCAGTTTCCTTTACCAGCATTATTAGGAGTCCCAGCTCTCAGACATCTTCAGTTATCATACGAATAAGCAGTTCTTAAGATGGTTGGGATAACATTTTTTCCTGTAAAGGATAGCCTTAGAAATATGTTGTCCCACAGAAAGGACAATTTGGATTAGACTTTTCAATGCATGCCTTCCATTCCAGTCAGTCTACTAGCTTGATGAGGCAGTTAGTTTAATGGTGACTCCCACAGTGTCACCATAATAAAATCAATAAAAACCTTGTCACCATCTATTAATGGATAAACCTCGATTCTTGTCTTGATGAGTGCAAGAATTTAAAACCACCAGACAGGACAAGTTAAGTCAAGGAAGAATTAAATAGGAAACAGGAAAGTACATCTGGAGAGATTCTAAAAGGCAACGTCAATTGCTCAGGGAGTTGGAGAAAATGCTCATGATCAGTGCTGTGAGGTGGGTTCATAGCCCCTCTTTTTATTTCAGGGTTTTACCTGATTAACTGTTTTCAGACTGCCCCACCCAGTTTTTTTGCGTAACCATCAATAGTTTCAAAGTCTCCTTTCCGTTGTTTTCTTCTGCTTCTTGCAGAAGTTATTTTGTGCCCAAGTGGCCATCACCATTTTGTTAGCTTCATTCATGTCCTTGGTCTGCCTCATCTTATATTTACTTAAGTTCCTATCCTACCAATAGGATAGTGAAGTGATTGGGATATTAACATTGAGTTTTTAACAAATTTGGTAAGAAAAAATAAAGGCATACATATAAGGAGAAGTTGTGAGAAAGAATTCGGCAATTACTTATTGTGTAGATTTAAAAGGAAGAGAGAGTGGGAGCAGAAGTGTGTCTTTGGGAAGAGGGGTTTTGGCTTCCCCTTCCGGATGGCCAGTGGAAGCAGTCTGAAGTCAGCATGGTTTATTAGGAAGACTCAGAAGCAGAAGGTGGGGCAGGCCAGCTAGCTCTCAGGGTGTTACAGAACAAAGCCTTCAGAATTCGCTGGGATACAGTGGGGCGGTGGCCCCAACAGTACCGATTAGTTATTCCAGTGTGGGGTGGAGAACACTGCATTGACAGGTCAGGCAGTAGTTGGGCTACTGCCAGCCAAAAAGCCAAAGCCAAAAAGCCTGGCAGGTGGCCATGAGGCTGAGCCTGTCGAAAGGGTGGGGGGGAGGGGCACCTGCCGCTGCAGCAGCAAGTAGTTGAGCCACGCGTGCCGGTGGAGTGGAGGCGGCTGAGGCAGCTCAGGGTCATGCTGTCAGTCAGTCCGCAGTGGCAGTAGCACTTGGGCGCATGCCATGGGACTAGTCAGGGACTGCACGCAGTTACCATCCAACTGCTTCCAGCTGGTCATGTGGGTGAGGATGCAGGGAGAGGAAATATTCCCATGGGAGAATGAATTTTAGAAAGCTAAGGAAGTTTTGCACAAGAAATAGGAATCTTAGTCTGAAAATGGTGGCTCCAAACAAGAGAAAAAGCAAGTGAAGGCAGAAGAAATGAGAGGAAGGGAAAGAGAGTAAGGAGAAATTTGGGTACGCCAGACTACTTTACCCCAGGTTTGGCCTGACACCTTCCAGCCAAAAGGCTTTTCCAGGTCCTTCAGTCTCCACATGAGTGCCACAGTTGTCTCTGAAAAAGCAGTAATTGCATTCTCCAGGGAGAGAAAGAAAGAGCCAGGACTGCTGTAGGCCTTGTTCACCAGAACTAGAAAATAGTGGCTGGAGCCCGTAGACAGGAAGAGGAAAATTGAAAGAAATAAAATAGACATCTTGTTCCACATTGGACACCAAAATGATGTGGGTCGTTGAGACTGAATGAGTGTGGAGTTTGTCCCGTAAACAATTTGAGGAAAGATGCCTTATTCAGCCACCATGTGGCAAGTTCACTGGAAAACATCTAGACAGAAATGACGCATGCAGCTTGGGGGTTACAGCAGTGAGGTATACTGGGGGGAAGGCTCTTCCCTTTGGATTTTAAACTATGCTGTCCCCACATCAAAATGACTTAGGTTAAAAAGAAAGGTTATTCAAAGATTTTAAACAAAGAAAAACATTTCAGTGTGTGTTTTCTTGACTGTTGGAATTGAAGGTCTACAACAATAAGGAATTTTTGTTTAAAATGTGAAATATGGCATGATTTAGAATAGCATAGTATAGAAACGATTTCATTTATGTAGACATAGTTTCCCAGCCCATGTAACCCATACGAGTGGCAACACACCTCTCTCTCTAGGTAATGAGCTGTGTGACTTTGAGCAGATTCTTAAATAGCTTATTCTCGAATCCTTGGTTTTCTCATCTGCAAAATGGGAGCATCACTGTAATTAGAATCACTGTAATGTTTTATGGCAAAACTGGATATTGAATTTGACAAAAACATAAGTCCTCCAGGGTTGAAGGTTGTTTACAGTTTGCATGTCAATAAATATGCACATATGCACATGCATCATAAATATGCTACGACTTAGTTTTCAGATGGAAGTTAGAGCAACCAACATTATTTCCTAAGCAAAGAGATCTAAGGCTTGAGAATCTTCCTTCCATTAAAATAGTATATGACTTCAGTTTAAATTGTCAACTAGTTCTGTAAGTTTTGTTATGAAAGACAACTGATGGGACTAAAACATGGCACCCTAAATTTCTCAGAATTGTTCTCCTGTATGTACCCCACCCTGACATGAAGAGCCAAGGTCAGTAAAGGACAGGTTCAGAGGCAAAGCAGAAGCTCCTATTTGTCTAACCCTATAGCCCTTACCTTCATTAAAGAAGCCATCTGCCACAATCTGGGCCTCCAGCTTTCTCCCAATCCAGAAATGGTCTTTCCCTTATTCTCCAGAAGAATATAGAATGGGGAGTTATTTACCTTTACTTTTAAAGCAACAGCAGGCATGAGTCATTACTCCTTGCCATGTGGAGACCTTTCCTCCTCTCTCCCCTGAGACCCCAGGTCCATCTTCCATACCTCAGTACAGTATATAAATCATTGGTTGGTCTCAACTACCTTAGAATATGCTGCCATGTAAATTCTCCATACATATATTATTTTTAAATCTGTCCTTTACCAGTTGTGCCTAATGTTAATTTGTTCAATCATTCCACCTATGAATGGGGAACTGGGGAACTTTTTCTTTGACCCCTTCGCCACTTTCCTTTTTACATGACTGTTTTGGAACTTAGCTCTCTTTCTCTAGATTAGCACTTTCCAATACAAATATAATGCAAGCCACATATGTAATTTAAAATTTCCTGGCAGCCACATTAAAAAAAAGTAAAGGGAGGATGCCCTTGTGTCTCAGGAAGCTGAAACTACTGGAGTGTAGACCATGTAAAGCTCAAGGACCTGAGTTTCTGATGCGGGTACAGGGGGAGCAACACACACCAAAACAAACAAATAAAAATGCTTCTTCTTTCCCTTTTTCCTTTCAAAAATAAGTAAATGGAAATATGTGACATTAATTTTAGGAATATCTTTAAGCTTGATCTATATAACATTTTTTGTCATATGTAAAATTTTGTATTGATTCCATATTGTTCATATGAAATCGATATAAAAATCACTGATAATTTTACATTTTTTGTACTAGCTCTTCGAAATTCAATGTGTATTTTCCACTTAGCATATTTCAAGTCAGATGTTAATTTTCATTGAAAATATTTGATCTGTGTTTAGATTTCATATTATTTGCACTTGAAAAAGTAATTTGCATTCCCAGATTTTTCCAAACATTCTCAAAAATTTCCAATGACTGGGCTGTCAATTTTTTCATTTAAATTAAATTTGAAAATTAAAAAAATTCAGTTTCCCAGTATTTCAAGTGCTCAATGGTCACATATGGTTAGCCTCTACTGTATTGTATAGAGCAGCTCTAGATAATATGTTTGTATCAATTTATTTTTTTCATTATTTAAGCATTCCCATTTATGTTTCTATGGAAGATGCAAGAGTTGGCAGGAGAAAATCAAATGCATGGGATTAGATCACCCTTTTGGTGCTAGAATCAAACTATTACATTGGAATAATTTGATAATCTTTTACTTTGTATAGCAAAATAGAATTGAAAATATTTGAATGTTCACCTTTCTTTGATAGCCATTTATATGCATTATTTTCTTCTCTGAATGCTATGCATTCAGCAATTATTAGTGCTTGTAATAAGCAATGGTGGATTGTATTAAAAAAAAAAAATTGACCGCACACAATGTACCATTCCTACCTACTCTTCTTAGAACATGATCTTGATAATCTTCTTTTGAAGAGATGGAGTCTGTGTCCTGACCCCTTGAAACTAGGTAGGTTTTGAACTGTTTTGAACAGTAGATTACAATAGCAGTGACATTGAGAAACTTCCATGGCTAACAACGGCAAGGTGGTACAGCTTCCCGCAGCTTTGCTGGAATACTCTGCAAACTTCTAGCAGCTATGTAAGCAGTCTAATCTCAGAATGCAGAGAAACTATATGGAGAGATGCTGAGATGACATGAAGAAGTCTGACTAACCCTGGTCAACACAGCTTTCTAGGACTGGCCACTATCTCTCTGCAAGCCAATGAGAGACCTCAAGCTAGCACTTTCCATATAAGCTAGTCCAGAGATCCTGACCCACAGAAACCATGTGAGGTAAAATAAATGTTACTGTTTTAAGTGTCAATAACTAGAGCACGAGGTGTTATTTGTTTTTCTGTGGCATGTTAGTGCCCTTTCTCTGGAACTCAATTTCTTTTTTCTTTTCAGAAAGAAAGGAAGGGAGGGAGGGAGGGAAAAGAAGAAATATTTTATTTATTTAGCTGTCTATTTTTGTTTTATTTTTGCCCTGACCCCAGGCAAGAACCCGGGTCCTTAGACTTCATATGGTCCACATTCCAGCCTTCTCAGTCACGAGGGCAAGCCAGTTTCTTAATTTGAGTGATATTTAAGTGATATCTAAGGTCCCTTGCAATGCTGGCATTCTTTTATTATATCTGCTTTATGCCTCATTGCAACCATTTCTGAAGTTTCTGCTAGTCGCCAATGAAATCTTGTTCAATTTCAAAATAATTTCCTCAGTTTAATTTAAAATCTTGTATCGTTATTATACTTTACATTTGCAGAGCATTTCTAACTTTGCAAATCTCATTTATATGCATCATTTCATTTAATCCTCCCAGCAGACCTCTGAGGTAAGCAATGTGAGTACCAATGAATGAAAAATTGAAAAATGGGAGGGTCGCATATGGAGCAAATACTTGAATAACAGACTGGCAGAACTGAAGGATCCTGGATGATTCCTTTTGGAAGACTAGGTGTCAGGTTTTAAATGACTTGTCCCTGTTCAAAGGTAATGCAGAATTAGAATTACAATGAAAATCTTCTGATCCAGGTTTACCTTATTAAAATTTCACTCAATTTTGCTTTATGAATGACCTAATTATGTCCAAATTTATTTTACACTGAGATATTCTAAGCTGTATAAAGTTTGACGGAAGCCTGATGCTCTTATTTAGTAAAAAACATTCTCTTTCTTCCTTATTTTCTGTCTTTAAAACTTTGTTAGTGTCTAAAACATTCCACTAAAGTGTTTCATTTCAGTGTTAACTCAGACACAAGTGATGATAATTATGTTCCAAAGTTTAGAAAATTATGCACAAATTATCAATTAGGCAAATGCTTCAACAGTTATATGCCTCATCAAGAAAAATTATGCAAAGTCTGGGAGAATGACAATTTTACACAAGATGTTTTTATTTATTACATTTCCTAAATTGTTGTGGATAATTTCCAATAACTTTATCAAAATAACACCATTTACATTCCAGATGAAATTTTGTGTTCAGAGAATTTTTTCTCAATGTGTTATAAATATGACACCCCTATGCCAATTTTAGGCATAGATGTACAGTATGAAAAGTTTGTCAAACTGAAAATATCTTAAGCTCTACTCCTGTTTCCTACACATCTGCTTTCTCCTCAATGTTCATTGTGCTAAATAAAACTATCATCAGTGCCCACTCCCCTGAGTTAGAAATCTTATGATGAATTCTAGTTTTTTCATCATATGTAATATGTCACCAAGTCTCATTGATTCTATCTGTGAAATATTTCCTGAATCTGTCTTCTCCATTTTTATTCTAATTTAAGTTCATCTTCAGACAGCATTCAAGAAATAAAATGACTTTGAAAGACTAGATATAAGGGTTAAAAGTATAGTTCCCTGGAATTTGTCTGAGGACTTTGCTCCATTCCATTTAGTTAGTAAAACAAAACTTTTATTGAATATTTGCTACGTGCCAGATACTCTGCTATATTCTATTGGGTACAAAGATAACTTTGAAACCTGATTCAGGATCTTAAGAGGGCAGATGACAAGACTAATAATTCCAGTATAGTTAAGGGCAGAGCAGAAAAGTGTCCATGATTAAGGTAGAATATATCTAGTAAGAGCTTACAACAATGTTCTTTCATATTAATTTTGATGATTTGGAGGCAGATCGGTGAGGGAAATTTGTTATGGGTAATGGAAGAAATTGTGGTAAGTTACAGAACTGGTTTTCTAGTAAGATAGCATACAGTATGCCATGTGTAGTTCACGGTCATGGCTTTGATAAACATGATAGAACAATAAAAAAGGAAAAGCCATATAACGACTTAAAAGCAAAATATATACCTGCTTGAACAGAAGAAACTGAAGAGAGAAAATAATGGAGACAGTAAGCCTCAGGTTTGGGAGACTGGGTCTGGAAGCTGATGGTGGCTCTGCAGGACAAAGCAAATGAACCAGAAGCCCTGTAAGAAAGACCATCATCAGGCTCTGTGCTTATATAGCCAATGACTGAGATGGCATCTCATTTAGTAAAGAGGTTGAGAGAGAAAAAAAATCCCCAAAACTACTGACAATAATTTGTAGAGACTAGGTACTTAAGCAAGCTACAGCTCTAGGAAGTAAGAGGGCACAAATGCAGTCTTGGTTATCCATTGGACACCATCTTACAAGACCTTAGAAATGCCATCAGAAAACTGATTTTGTACTCAACTTTCTGGAAGTGTGGTGAAGGTAACATCCACAATGTTAAAGAGAATGGGAAAAACAGAGAGGAAGACGAAGAACCAAGCACCAGCTACTCAAGAGTCTGCCAATGTAGTGTAAGCCCAGGAACTAGGTCTTCTCTTGTAGTAATGCAAGTGCCTGAGTTAGCCTTTGATAGCTGCATCCACTTCAATGAGGGATATCTCCAGTGAACACTGCCAGTCACAAAACTAAGAATAAAGAATCAAGCAGCCTCCTAGCACTGAGGTTCATTTGTTTTAGCGATCATGGTTGATTTCAATAACTGACCATTTGGGGGCTTGTTTTTCCCTTTTTCTGTGCTTCAAATTCCCACTCTTATGTTTTACATTCACCGATAAAGAGTGAGTTCAAGCAATCCTAGGCCTCCCCATCTTTGACCCCAATAAAAGTAGAACTGAGGGCCACAAGTGTTCTCTACCTGTGATCTCACTATGTGACCCCAGGTGTACTGTGTAATTCCAGGTTCTGTAAGTAACAAATCTTTACTGTTTTCAAAGTTTCCTCATGTTTATTTTATTTAAAAGTTTTTTTTTGAAGGACATTGAATTACAGCATTATATAGGTTTAAGTTGTACCACATCATAAATCAACAATTCAACATTTGTATATGATACATTAAGTTTTCCATCAGCATTTCAATTATATCCTTCACCATATAATTGACCCCTTTTACTTGATTTGTCCCCCGGCCCCAACCCTTCTTGTCTGGTAGCCACTAATTTGGTCCTATAGACTAAAAGTCTAATTTTGTTTCGTTTGGTTCATTTATTTGTTTGTTTTTATATCCAACATATGAGTGAAATAATGCAATGCTTGTTTTTCTTCTTCTGACTTATTTTACTCAACACATTTCCCTCTGGGTCCATCTATGTTGTTGTAAATGTCAAAATTTCTTTCCTTTTATTGGCTGAGTAGTATTCCATTGTTTGTATATATCACATCTTCTTTATCCATGTATCTGTAGATGGGCACTTAGGTTACTTCCAGCCCTAGGCTATTGTAAATGATGCTACTATAAACATGGAGGTGCATATATCTTTTTAAATTGATGTTTTTGTGTTTTTCAGGTAAATACCCAGAAGAGGGATAAAAGAATTGCATAGAATTTCTATTTTCATATTGTTGAGGAATCATCCTACTTCTTTCCATAATAGTTGCGCCACTTTCCCTTCCACCAACTGAGCATAAGGGTTGCCTTTTCTATGCATTCCTGCTAATACTTTTTATTTTCGGTCTTCTGGATAATAATCATTCTCACAAGTGTGAGATGATACATCATTGCTGTTTTGTCTAAAACCTATTTTAAACTGAAAGCAGGTTAATCTTGAGCTCATTTCAACAGTTCATTTTTACTTTTCTCCTCCCCGCAGTTTATATTTTTGATGACTTGCTGCTCCTAATTGAAGTTTCATTCATTTTATAGTATTAGTATTTCTTGAAAGCTTGGTTTAGTCATGATGAATTCCTTTAACTTTTGTTTTTCTGGAAAGCTTTTTATCACTCCTTAAATTCTAAGTGATAATTTAGCAAGGTAAGCATCTTTGGTTGAGAGTTTTCTTTCAACACTTTGAATATATCATGCCATTCTCTTCTGGCCTGGAAAGGTGCAGGCGGGAATGAAGGTCAGTAGGCAGGCAGGCAGGAAGAGAGAGGAGAAAGAAACACTTTATTTTGAGTTGTACATTGTGATTGTTTACCCTGGCCCTGGGATGCAATACATCTTTGGGATGTATGTGAACTGTGCTCTTGGCTAAAGTCCTCTGACCAAACCGCTACTCCACTAGTGTTCAAAATGTTTATTGAGAAATCCATAGACAATCTTATAGGAATTTCCTTAAGGGTGACTTGTTTTTCTCTGGCTGATTTTAAGATTCTCTCTTAATTTTTGTCTTTTTAATTATAATTTATCTGTTAGGCTTTCTTTTGTTGGGAACTCTTTGAGCTTCCTGGATCTGAGTATTTTCTTCCTTAAGTTAGGGATTTCTGTCCCTTTCTTTCTCTCTTCTGGAACTCCTATAATATGAATGTTTTTCCACTTGATAGCCTATAATTCTTTTATGCTGTCTTTATTTATTTTCATTCTTTTTTTCTCTTTACTGATCTGCTTGCGTCCTTTCTTTTTTCGTATCTTCTAGCTCACTGATTTGATTGGATGCGTCTTCACGCCTATTGTTGAGCCCCTCTATTGTGTTTTTTAGTTCAGTTACTGTTTTCTTTAGCTCTACAAATTCTGTTTGGAAATTTCTCTGTGTGTTGCAGTACTTATTTTGTTCATCTATTGTTCTCCTATTTCAGGGAGCATCACTAAGACTGTTATTCTGAATTTTTTAGGTCTTTGAGATATATATGGACTGTACTTTGACTGGAGGCAATTGACCAAACCACTAAGCCATCAGAGTGTGACTATAATATTTAGTTTTCTGATCCTAGACACTACCCTGACTTCTAAACATCATAGATTAATTTTCCTTGTTTTTGAACTTTGCGAGTTGACCTACTTTTCCTTAAGCAGCCAGATAATAAATATTTTAGGCTTGTAGGCCAGATGGCTTCTGTCATAGCTACTCAGCTCTGCAGTTGTAGCACTTAAGCAGCTGATGATAATACACAAATGAATGAGTGTGATTGTGTTCCAATAAACCTTTTAATCATAAAAGCAGGTGGTCAGTCTATGCCCTGTAGTTAGATCAACCTACTTTTTACATATAGGATTATGTAGTACATATTACTTTTTGCATTCTGACTTCTTTTGCTCATGGTTACATTTATGAAATTCTATCATGCTTACTCTTTGCACAGTTGTAATTCATTATTCTTGTTGCTCTATAGTATTCCACTGTAAAGTTAAATGCATTTATTTATCCACTCTGCCACTGAGGGAGATTTGGGTTATTTCCAGTTGGAGACTTATAAAAAGTGCTGCTGTCAGTATACTCAGGTAGCATAGTGGTTTGGTCAGCTGCCTTTGGTCTAGGTGCAGTCCACATACATCACAAGGATCTGGGTTCTAGTCCCAGGTTGGTGAGAACAGCCAGTATCTACAATTAAATGAAAATAAAGAAAATGTTTCTTCCTTCTCGCTCTTCCTGCCTGCTAAGAAAAAAGTGCTGCTGTGAACATATGTGTGGGTATTATAAGAGGAGTAGAGTTGCTGCTCTGGATGTGCTAATTTTTAGTAAATACTATGTATTATCTGAAATGATTGTAACAATTTACACTTTGGTTGTATCAATTTATACTTTAATAACAATGCATGGGAGATTCTCCATATTCTTGTTAGCATTTGGTGTTATCTGTTTTTCGTCTTTTCTCCTTCTGGATTTTGAGTAGAATTATTACACTGCAGTTTTTTTTTCTTGCAGAGGTTTTTATTTTTACCATATTTATTTTGGTAGAGTTTTTTTTATTGTAGTAATTATTCTACACATAAAGTTTTTTTCTATGTGTAAGTTACCCATTCCTTAGATACATATTAACACACCCTGCCATCCACCAAATCACCAAGTGCTTTTCCCCAATGTCCAGTGGGCTCCACCACCATTTGCCCCCATCCACACCATTCCCTTTTGGTCACCTAAGTTCTGTTGCAAATGTTTCAGGGTTGGTTATGTTTCATCTGTTCCTTTGTTTTGTCTATTCACATTCCACCTAGGAGTGAGGTCATCTGGTATCTATCTTTACTTGTTTGACTTGCTTCACTTAGCATAATCCCCTCTAGTTCTATCCATGTTGATTCAAATGACAGGGTTTCACCTATTCTAAGGGCTGTGTAGTATTCCATTGTTTATATGTAACACGTCTTTATCCATTTATCTGATGTTGGGCACTTAGGTAATTTCTAGTTCTTGGCTGTTGTACATTGTAGATTTTATTTTCATTGCCTCAGAATATATTTGTAGTAGCCAAATGGATTATCCTGCTAATACCTATAAATATTGAGACAAGCTGAAAAAATAAAAACAAACTTGCTCTACTGTTTCAATATTGCTCTGCAATATTTTTTTTACAAGTCAAATTTATCCAGTCTTATTAAAGATGCTTTTCAAAAGCAGTTATGCTATTTCAGGCAGGACATGGGAAGACAATCATTAATAGTATACAATAGCTTTCAAACTCCTTTCTTCAATGGACTACCCAAATCAGAAAGCCACTCTAAAACCCAATGAAGTCTTCATTTGATGCACTATTAAGGGGAAGTTGAGAGTGAGGGTTGACATTTCAAATTTAGCGTGTTGTGTAACAACTTTTCACAAGCTGACCTTGACTTTGAGGAAATGAAATGGTAGTGGCAGAATTATCAATCTGAAGATCCACAAGAACCACTGCACCTTTTTTCATTTATTTCATTGTAGTAACTTATTCTACACATTTAAAATAAACTCAAATGCATAGGTTCCCCATTCGTTATATATATTCAACACACTCTGCCCTCCACCAAATCACCAAGTGTTCATCACCATTGTCCAGTGGGTTCTGCCAGCATCTGCATCCCCGCAACCCTGGTCCCAATCCCTATGCCTATTGGTAACCTCAGTTTTGGTGCAAGTGTCAAAGGGTTGGTTATGTTTCATCTGTTCCTTTGTTTTGTCTATTCACATTCCACCTATGAGTGAGGACATCTGGTATCTGTCTTTCTTCTTTTGACTTATTTCACTTAACACAACCCCTCTAGATCCATACATGTTGATTCAAATGACGGGATTTCATCTCTTCTAAGGACTCTGTAGCATTTCATTGTGTATATGTACCACATCTTCTTTATCCATTCATCTGATTTTGGTCATTTAGGTAATTTCCCTTTTGTAGTTATTGTGAATAGGGCTGCAGTAAACATGGGGCTGCATGATCGCTGCGAATGAATGTTTTTGTATCTTTTGGGTGAATATCCAAGAACTGCTACACTTTTGAGAGAGGTCATCTCAGTGGTGATACTGGGAAGTCCAGATTGCCTGACATATGAGAAACATTCTTTTCTAGTCAGGTCTCTACAGGTCTTAGGTTTAAGGGAATCAATTCTATGCTGAAGGTCAAGAGAGAACAAAGACATAAAAATATATTTTAGATTCCACACCACGAAGCATTTCTGTTAAGGTGGCTAATGTGTGTCAATATCGTGGAAGCTCTCCTCCTGGGAACTAAGAGGAAGTCTCTCAAAACCAGAATAAAAAGTTGTTTTTCTTCCACTTCAACTTTGGTGACATTCTATTAGAGACATAAGCTCTTCCCCTCAAAAAACAATAACCCAAGTGTTCTGTGAACTAAGCAATACAGCTTAAAAAAAGTAAAACAAAATTCTGCATTTTTATAACACTTAACAAAAAATAGTATTTTGAACCGCAGTCACTAGAAGTACGCACTTATCAAAAATGCACACACTTCACTTGGCATTTCCAGCACCATCGGTGCTCTGTGCCTGGTAGGTTTTGGCCTCTTCATTTTCTGCAGGTTTATTTCCACTCTCGCCAGTATCAGGATTCCCCTTGTCCCCTTTTAACCTTGCAGATCTTTGTGGTTCATCCTTCACCCTGGCTTTATCTCCTTTAGCATTCTCTTCAGTCTTTCTCTTGGGTTTGGTGGCTATGTTGGCAGGATGTAGGCACTGGACTTGGGGGATGTGGCATGCAAGCTTTGGTCAGTCTGGAGGTTGTTCTTGCCTCTTCTTTACACTGCTCAGTAATGTTTTTTTTCAAGAGAGGAAGAAAGGGAGACATGGAAGGATCACTTAATTATTCATTCATTTTGGTTCCTTGCCTCAGTTCATGAACCCAGATCCTTGGGCTTTATATGGTCCAAAGCCCAGTTGTCTCAGCCACTTGAGCCTCAGGGTGTACCCTTGTTCTGTGCTATTTTAATACCTACTTCTCCAGTCTGTATAGAATGAACTAAAGCTTGAAAGTTATTCTTCAGAAAGAAATACTTTCATAGACAGTCTTAATCGAGATATTTTTATTGTTTGAAGCCATCGCTACATTCTTGAATTAATTTCATCTTATTCATTTCATAGAACTAATTGTTATCTGTGTCAAACCTGCTATGTCTGCTGAATTTTTTACTTAGGGTAATGATATCCTTACGACTTTAGTCACTCAGATCAGAAAGATCATTCACACTTGACTTTTCATCATGCTGGTTTTAGCACTGCAGTGACTCTGTCATCCATCTTTGCCTTGGATCTCCTTTGAGCTCTCACTAACTTAAACCAGAGCACTCTCAGGAGTGAGGATATGACTCCTTTTGATGACCCACCTTCTCCTTAGAGTTTGTCAGGAGGAGCCTCATCCCTGTGTACCTCCGTCAGTCAGCAGCAGAGGTTTATACTCATTAATACCTCTGTATATCTCCTAGCATGACTCACTCTCCTGTTCCACATAAACCTCAACCCCTTTTTGAAAATTCATTTTATGTGTCAACTTAACTAGGCTAAGAGTAGCCCAGACAGATGGCAAAACATTATTTCTGGGTGTTTCTGTGAAGGTGTTTTTGGAATAGATTGGCATTTGAATCAATAGACTGAGTAATGAAGATTGCCCTCATCATTGAGCTAGGCATTATTCAATAAGATGGTGACCCAAATAGGTCAAAAGGGTAGAGGAAGGGTGAATTTTCAATTTCTGCTTGACCTGCTACATCTATCTTCTGCCTTCTAACATCAGCCCTCTGCTTCTTGGGCCTTTTCTAGACTGAGATTTAAACCGTCACTTCCCCAGTTCTCAGGCCTTTGGGTTTAGATGGTAACTATGCCATCAGTTCTTCTAAACCTACAATTTGCAGGTGGCAGATTAGATTATGGAAATTCTCAGCCTCATAATTGCACGAGATAATCCCTCATAATTAATCTCTTTCTATGAATCTCTCTGTCTCTCTCTCTGTCTCTCTGTTTCTCTCTCTGTCTCTCTCTCTGTCTCTCTCTTTCTCCCCCCTATTGGTTCTGTTTCTCTGGAGAATCCCAATAAATATACCCTTATACTCTGGGACTTGTGGTCAGTTTTCAGAAAAGCTTCTTATAGCCTTCAAACTCTTACAAATTTTCACTTCACTTTGTGGTTCTAACTGAAGGACACTGATTCCCCTGTAGTCGTTTAGTGAATGGCGTGTAAGTGCTTTCTCCCTCTTTCCCCTCATACCACTGGACTTAAAGTTAGGGTAAGTTTCTTTCTTACCTTTCCTTGCTGCTTAGAGAAAATATCTGACATGTACTCTAGCCCCACAAAATCAGGGTTTTTTTTTTGCAACCTGAGCTATTAAACTCTACTATATTGCAGTTACTTTTTCAGGCATTGAAAACACTAACCCCTGCTTTCTGGTCCTCTGTGATAACTAACTCTGGTAAACTTAACTCTTTGTCTACTGTGGTCATGTATTGATAGTTGAGTATGGTTGGGGATAAATACACAACTGTGACTAGTGATCTCACTTTAAATATATCCTATTTGGGGTTGTCTTTTAATTCTCCTTTAAAACAACTTTTTATGAATAGAAAATCTTAATGTTATTGTAACTCCACTTATTAATATTTACTTGTACATTTAGTGTTTTGGGTACTTAGTTTAAGAACTACTTCCCTACTCCATGTTCATGGGCAGTCTGATACTCTCATCATGAAGAGATCTCCCTTGATCAGTGTTTCTGTCCATCTACTTAAGAGCCTGGAGGACAGAAATGGTTACAGAATTTATTCTTTAATAGGATTTTTCATAATAAAGACAATTTGAGCATATACTATATATGATGACTGAAAATCTTGATTTTGTTTTCTGTAACACTGTTATGAAACTTTTCAGCCACACATAGACATATTACCCATCATCCAGATTTAACAACGATCAACATTTTACCATTCTTACTTCATCTGTCCTTCTCCTATGTATTTTTTCTCTGAAAATCTTCTGATGTATCTGAGATATCACATCATTTTAACCATAAAAGCTTTGATAAGTATTTGAAAATTTCAAAAACATAACTACAATATCCTTATCATACCAATAAAATTAATTAAAATTCCTTAATACCTCATTGGTGTTCAGTTTTCCCCAAATATCTCAAAAATCTTTTTTATAATTGGTTTGTTTGAATCAGGATCCAAACTTGGGTTGCACATTTCATTTAGTTAATATACTTGCTAAATCTCTTTATGGGTCATTGGTTTAAGATATTTCTTATGGGCATGTACTGGTGGAGTAGCAGTTAGTTCCACCACCTCTGTTCCAGCATGAACAATTACATAAATAAACAAATAAAATAAAAATGCTTTTTTCTCCTTTCTCTTCATGCCTGCCTACCTATTTGTCTTCATTCCTATCTGCACCTTTTCTAAAACAACAAAAAGATATTTCTTATGTTCTACATTGTGGTTATCATTTAGTCTGTTTCTTTAGTCTTATCTCCCATCATATTTTCACATATTTCCATGGAGGTTTGATTTAATTCAGATTTAGTTCTACTATATAAGTGGTGATGTATACTAGTCATAGTATCACATCAGGAAATTTTACTTTGTGTAATGTTAACATGGATCAGAGGGTTTAAATACCGTCAGTTTGATTCAATTTTTCACCTAATGGTTTTAGCAGTCATTGATTATCATTGTCTAGATTTATGATTTTATTTGACGTTGCAGAATAGTAACATCCCAATTTTAACATTCCTCTTACATTTATTGCCTTAAATTGTTTTGCAAAGAGAAATATTCTCCCACCAATTATTGTCTTATTTTTTGGACTGCATGTTTGTATATGTACCAGATTCAAAAATTGAAGCCCTAATGCACAAGTGGTGGCATTTAGAGATGGGGCCTCAGAGAGGTAATTAGGTCTTGAGAGTAGAGCTTTCAGGAATGGGATTAGGGCCCTTATGAGAAGAGAACTTGCTTCCTCTTTCATTGCTTTTCACCATGTGAGAACACAGTAATGAAGACGGCAATATGCAAACCAAGAGGTGCGTTCTCACCAAACACTGGATCTGCCAGAAACTTGGCCTTGGACTTCGAACCCTCCAGAATGGTGAGAAATAAAGGTTTATGTTTAAGTCATTCAGCAGTCTAGGTAACTTGTTTTAGCAGTCTGAACCGACCAAGACACCTTGAAATACAGTTTGTATAGGGAGAGCAGAATACATTCTTGATTTGTTCTCTCTAGTATTAGTTTTATATTGCTCTGTAACACATCAGCACAAATACAGCTGCTTAAACAACACTCATTATCTCTCAGTTCTAGAGGTCAGAAGTCTAGTCGGGTTCTACTTAGGGTCTCACATGGCCAAGTCAAGGTGTTGACTGAACCGGAATCTTATTTGGAAGTTCTGGAGAAGAATCTGATTCCAACTCATTCGTTGATTTTCAGAATCCAGTTCCTTGATAATATAGGCCTGCGGTCTCTTCTTTTGTTAGTTATCAGCTCAGACCACTCTGCTTCTAAAGGTCACCTGTAATTCTTGTGTGACTCCCTTCATTTCAAACCAACAAGGATCCTTGCACTTTGAATCTCTCACTTCTCTTCTGCCACCAGATGAAGAAAACTCTGCTTTTAAAGGACTCATCTCATTGGATCAAGCCCACTTTGATAAATCTCCATATTTTTAAGATTAGCTAATTCGGGACTTGGATGACTTCTTGCAATGTCCTTTCACAGCATTACCTAGATCAGGTAATTACCTAATTTGAATAAAACAGAGATAAGAATTTGGGGAGAGGGTAGCATCTTTATAATTCTTTTACTATAGCTCTATATATCAGTTTTCAAAATAATGAATTGATACTCTAGCCAAGTTGACTAATGAAGGTTTTTTTTATTAGCATTTCTATTATGTATGGATTTTTATATACTGTGTTTGATGTGCTTCAACCCATTAAACTCACTATTTTTTGGATACTCAAATTGTCCCATCTTTGGCCATTGGAAATGCCTTCACGTTGTTTCCCGTGTCATTTTGATAAGACCTCAGTCGTCTTTGATATCTTTTTTGGCTTTGGCAAAAGTCAGGTAAACATTTAAATTTCCTCCAGTACTGAAATTATCTCTTTCTTCAGGGAACTCTGACTCTTTTTAGTGGAAGGTAGATTGAGAGATTACAATATGGGCACTGGGTTGTCATAATTTCTGCTCCTTTCTTAGTGGATAAGCTATGAAATGCGTGTTTTTTTTTCAGAATGAGTAAAAGAAATCACAATTGTATATTACCAATTCAAATTTAAGATTACAAGTCTTCCCTTTAATTTTATATTTGTATCTCTTTTATTTGATTCCTGATAATCATAACACAATTGCTTATTTGCTTTGCCCCATTTTATGCATATATACATATATAATAGTTTCAAAATAATCACATTGTTTATAATAAGACCATTGAGTTCAGTTTTATATTTCTTTGTAATTATTTTTGTCTTTAATCCCACTCCGAGGTCTACTTCTTGCTGGTCTCTTTTGGTCTCTCTTGGTGGCATTCTGTTTGTCCCAGTGCTGTTGCTGATGGAGGAAAGAATCAGATGAATTAAACTATCATGAACTTGCTGTTCTCACTAAGATTCTGGAATGAGGGTTCTGCAGGTTTTTGCAAGCCTTTGGTTAATTTCCAGAGTTCTGAAAAAAGTTCATCTTGAGAATGAATGCTTTTGTTCTCGTTGCTTCTTTGGAGGTGTAGATTTACAGAGGTCCTTGCTCTGCCAGTTTAGAAGTCTCACCTCCAAAATATTGCTTTAAGGAATCTTCAAAGAGTTCTCTGTGATTATGACAAAAGGTTGAGGCACATCAAGTTTGTCAATTTTTAAGAATATTTGGGGAGTACCTTTATCCTTCATTATTTAATTTTTAAAAATGACATAAATCATTTCATGCTTTCAAAGTCAATCTATGAATCAAGATAGAGGCAGAAAATATAGCTTTCTCTATTGCCTCTTCTCGCCGTAAGATTTAGTTTTTCGAAATTAGTTTTCACTATCTGCTTCATTGTTTCTTTTTGAAAATTAAAGTACATAGCTATGTACAAATATTCTTCCATTTGTGAACTCTTGGTTTCTTCTTTAACCATACATCCTGGAGCTCACTCCATGGTGGAATACAGCACTTGTCCCCATTAAAGAGGTTTTGAAAAATTATAAGGAAAAAATTATTTGCGTTTAATTAAATCACATTTGGGTAAATACTATGTACATGTTTTATTAAATTCTTGACATTTATCAGCTAATGACAGCTATTTCTTTTTCTAAAAGGTTGTTTTCATTTTTGCACATTAAAATAAACTCACATGTAAAGATTCCCCATTCACCATATATATGTAATGACAGGTAGTTCATGCTGAGACCTCTAAATCTTCAGGAGCTGGCAGTCTCTTTCTGGATGTGTGAGGCTAGTTTGGAGAGTTGATCTTTTGTCTTAGAGTCCTTGTATCTTATTTTCTCTTGTCCACATCTTTCTTCTCCATGTAGGCCACCAACAGCTTACAGATTCTGTCAGTAATTTTTCCATATGACAGTGTTGAATGCAAGATGGATGAGAGCTAAGATATCAAAGAAGTCTCAGGGAACGTATGTTAGAAGCAGACTAATCCAAGGAGAATTAGTTAATTTTCCACTAGTATGTTAAGGTTTACTTTGGGATTTCTCTGAGGATGCCTCTATTTTATTTCAAAATAATAACTTGTTAACTCTGGTTTAATATGAAAATATAAATGAATTAGCAAAATCAGAAATAATCATTCTGACAGGAACTAGCCACGAAATGTCAGCAGATTTAGCAAATAAAAATACAAGAGACATAGCTAAATTTGAATTTCAGATAACAAATGAATCATTTTTAATATAAATATGTCCCAAATATTATACTGAAAAACAGTTCGCTGTTTATTTGAAATTCAAATTTAACTGGGTGTCCTGATTTTATCTGGAAATCTTACTTGGAACTCAGAAAGTTGCCTTGGTGTTCACTGTCTGTAATGAAGAAATAGACTTGGGCTGACATGAAATCACCTCCTCACAGCAGTTGGTCAAAGAGTTTTGTGCTGGAAGAGGACTGGCTTAGATGTCTTTCCAGTTTGCTCTTCAATCAGATACCCTTGCCCTCCATTCAGGCTGAAACACCTACAGTGCCAGAAGGTCACCACTTAGCAATGAAGAGATGCTCTGAGAAATGCATCGTTAGGCAATTTTGTTGTGGGAGTGTGTGCAGTGTGCACACAGAGAGCAGGAAGATATAGCCCTATTATATGCCTACGCTAGAGTATTGCCCTTTGCATCTAGGCTACAAGCATATATAGCATATTACTGTACACATTACTCTAGGCGGTTGTAACGCAATCCTCTTTGTATATCTAAACATCTAGACATAGAAAAGGTACAATCAAAATATAGTATAAAAGACAAAAAGTGTTATATCTGAATGGGACACCTAACCATGAATGGCGCTTTCAGGACTGGAAGTTGCTCTGGGTAAGTCAGTGAGTGGATGGTGAGTGAATGTGAAGGCTTAGGACATTCCATACACAACTGTAGAACTTATAAATAATGTACAGTTAGGCTATACTAAATGAACTATTTTTCTTCAATAATAAATTGACAGCTTACTGTTACATTTTTACTTTATAAACTTTTTTTTAAAGAAAGGAAGGGAGGGAGAGGAGGAAGAAGCATTTAAGGAAGAGGAGGAAAAACATCTTTCATTATTTAGTTTTCCATTTCGTTTTTTTCACCCTGACCTGAGTCTTGAACCTGACTCCTTGGGCTTTACATGGTCTGCACATCCATGTCTCAGCACCCTGAACTACAAGGGCGTGGCACTTCCTAAACTTTTTAATATTTTAAAACTTTTTGACTCTTTTGTAATACATCTTAGCTTAAGACACCAGCACACTGTACAGCCATGCAAAAATATTTTCTTTTTCTAATCCTATTCTATAAGCTTTTATCTACTTAACATTTTTCGCATTGCATACATAAAAAAAGGAGACACAAACACACATTATTAGGCTAGGAGTACACAGGGTCAGGATGAGCAGTAGATCCATCGTCCACCTCCACATCTCATCCCACTGCAGGGCTGTCAGGGACAATGACTTGCACGGAGCTGTCATCTCTATGATAACAATGTCTTCTTCGGGAATGTCCTTAAGAACCTGCCTGAGGCTCTTCTTTTTAAAAAAATTAATTTAGGCTCACCCTGGTGGAGAAGCGATTGAGTCAGTTGCCTCCAAAGGAGGGCAGTCCACGTACATCCCAAGGACTTGGGTTCATATCCTGGGTTCAGGGGAACAACCAATGTGAACAACTAAATAAGAGTAAAATAAAAATTCTTTCTCTTCTTGCCTGCTTGCCTACTCACCTTCATTTCTGCCTGTACCTTTAAAATATTACTTTAATGTTTATTGTGGTAACTTTGCTTTATAAAATAATATAAATCCATATGCACAGGTTCTACATTCCTCAGATACATGACAACACATTGAACACTTCCACCACTTGCCCCCACCCCTGCCTATTCCGTACTGGTAACCTAAGTTCTATTGTTAATGTCCAGGGATTGTTTTTTGTTTAGTCTGTTCCTTTGCTTTGTTTTTTTATATTCTGTATATGAGTGAGATCATCCAATATTTGTCTTTCTCTTTCTGACTTATTTTACTTAGCATGATCCCCTCTAGTTCCATCCACGTTGTTGCAAATGACAGAATTTATTTCATCTTTTCTAATGGCGGTGTAGTATTCCACTGTGTATATATCTTCTTTATCCGTTCATCTGACATTGGGCACTTAGGTAGTTTCCAGTTCTTAGCTATTGTGAACAGGGCTGCAATGAACATGGGGATGCATAAATCTCTGTGAATTAGTTTTGTTTTGTTTTTTTTCCTATCTTTTACGTAAATACCAGATTGGGATGGCAGGATCATATGGGATTTCCATATTGAACTTCTTGAGGAATCTCCATACTGTTTTCCATAGGGCTTGCACCAATTTGCACTCCCACCAACAGTGTAACAGTGTTCCCATTTCTCCATATCCTCGCCAGCATTTGTTGTTTCCAGACTTTTGGATAATAGTCAATTTCTCAGGTGTAAGGTGATATCTCATTGTTGTTTTGATTTGCATTTCCCTGTTAGCCAGTATGTAAGAACATGTGTCTGTTGGTCATATGTATATCCTCTTAAGAAAAAAGTCTCTCTAATTGTTCCCATTTTTAATTGGATTGCTTATTTTTCTGTTATTGAGTTTTATGAGTTCTTTGTATATTTTGGATATTAAGCCATTGTCAGAAATATGGATCAAAAATATCTCCTAGTTAGTAGCTTATCTTTTTGTTTTGATGGTGCTTTATTTCGCTGTGAAGAAGCTTTTTAGTTTGACGTAGTCCCACTTGTTTTTTTTTTTCTTTCTGTTTCCCTTGATGCTAGAGTTGGGTTCCCAAAGGCCTCTCTAAGGCTGATATCCTATGTTGTCTTCCAAGAATTTTATGGTTTTTGGTCTTATGTCCAAGTCTCTAGTCCATTTTGAGTTAATTTTTGTGAATGATGTTAGAGTGGTCTACCTTTATTTTTGCATGTGGCTGTCCAGTTATCCCAACACCATTTATTGAAGAGACTTTCTTTTCTCTATTGTATACTTGTGGCTCCTTCGTTGCAGATTAACTGACTGTATGTGAATTGGTCACTTTCTGGTGATTCAGTTCTATTCCACTGATCTGTGCCTCTGCTATTATTCCAGTACTATACAGTTTTGATCACTACTGCTTAGTATAGCTCAGTGTCAGGGAGTGTGATCCCTCCAAATTCATTCTTTTTTCTCATAATTGTTTTGGCTCTTTGGGGTCTTTTGTTGTTCCATACAAATACTAAGATTTTTTTGTTCCATTTCCTGGAAATAAGCCCATGGGAATCTAATGGGCATTGCATTAAATCTGTATATTGCTTTAGGTAACATGACCATTTTAATGATGTTGATTCTTCCAAACCATGAGCAGGGGATGTCTTTCCATCTCTTTGTATCCCCCTGTATTTCTTTTAAGAAGGACTTGTAGTTTTCATTGTACAGGTCTTTCACCTCTTTTGTTAAATATGTTTCAAGATATTTGATTCTTTTTACCTCTATTCTAAACAGTGTGATTTTCTTCTAGCATTTTGTTTGCATATCAAAATTCAATGAATTTTTTGTATTGATTTTGTAGTTCGTCACTATACTGTATTCATTGATTAGTTCTATTAGTTTTTGACAGAGTTTTTGGCATTATATATATTATATACATATAATATATAATCATGTCTTCTGCAAATAATGATAGTTTTACTTCTTCCTTTCCAATTTGTATTCCTTTTATTTCTTGCTTAATTGCTCTGGCTAAGACCTTCAATATGATGTTAAATAGTAGTGGTGAGAGTGGACAGCCTTGCCTTGTTCCTGATCTTAGAGGCAATGTTTTCAACTTTTTCTTATTAACTATGAGGTTGACTATGGGTTTATCATAATGTTCTTTATTATGTTGAGGTATGTACCATCTATCCCCATTTTAAGCAGAGGGTTTTTTTTTTTATCATAAATAGGTGTTGAATCTTGTCAAAAGCCTTCTTTTGTGTCTATTGATATGCTATTGTGGATTTTCTCCTTGCTCTTGTTGATATGGTGTATGACATTAACAGATTTATATATGTTGAATTATGCTTGCATCCCTGGGCTGCATCCCACTTGCTCATGTTGGATGATCTATTTTATGCATTGTTGGATTCAGTTTGCTAATATTTTGTTGAAGATTTTTGCATCTATGTTCATTAGAGATATAGGTCTGTAATTTTCTTTCTTGGTGCCATCTCTATCAGCTTTTGGTATCACTGTGATTTTAGCCTCATATTAAGTATTTGGGAGTATTCTCTCTTCTTTGATATTTTGGAAGCGTTTGAGAAGAATAAATATTAATTCTTGTCTGAAGTTTTGATAAGACCCATTAGAAAAGCCATCTGGCCCCAGGCTTTGATTTTTGGGTAAACATTTGATTATCTTTTCAATTTCTTTGCTTGTGATTGTTCTAATTAGGTGTTCTAACTTTTCCAGATTCAGTCTTGGTAGAGTGTATTTTTAGAAAATTCTGTCCCTATCGTCGAGGTTGTCCACATAGAGCTGTTCATAGAGGTCTCTTAGGATATTTTGTATTTCTGTGGTATCTGTCATAACTTCTCACCTTTCATTTCTGATTCTAGTTATGAGAGTTTTCTCTCCTTTTTTTGTGAGTCTAGCTAATGATCTATCATTTTTGTTTATTTTTTCAAAGGACCATATTTTGGTTTCATTGATCTTCTGGGTTGTCTTCTGGTTTTCTATTTCACTTATTTTTGCTCAAATTTATTATTTCCTTTCTTCTACTGATTTTTGGCTTTAATTGTTCTTCTTTCTCTTGTTTCTTTAAGTGTAGGTATAGATTGCTTCTTGACATAGGCCTGGATTGCAATGAACTTTCCTTTTTGTACTGTTTTTGTTGCATCCCATGGATTCTGGTAGCTTGTGTCTTCATTTGCATTTGTCTCTAAATAGTTTTTAAGTTTATCTTTGATTTCCTCTTTTACCCAAGAGTCATTCAGAAGCATACTGTTTATTCTTTGATAAATTTGTGGTCTTCCAGCTTTCTTTCTGTGGTTGATTTCTAGTTTTAAGTCACTGTGGTCAGAGAAGATGCTTGGTATGATTTCAATCTTTGTAAAAAAAATTTTGTTGAGACATGTTTTGTGTCCCAATATATATCCTATGCACACTTGAAAAAAAAGGGAAATCTGTAGTTGTTCGATGAAGTGTTCAGTATAAGTCTATTAGACCTAACTGTTCCAAATGGTCATTTAAAACTGCTGTTTCCCTGTAAACTTTCTGCTTGGTTGATCTGTCCATTGTTGCAAGTTGGGTATTGAAGTTCCATATTATTGTGCTGCTGCTGTATTTCTCATCGTTTCTATTAATACTTGCTTAATATATTTTTATGCTCCTTCATTTGGTGCATATACATAAAAAGAATTATTTTATTGATCGATTGACCCCTTAATCATTATGTAATGTTCAACTCTGCCTTTGGTAGTGCCCTTTAGTTGGTAGTCTGGTTTATCTGATATAAGTATGCCTTTTCTTGACTTTTTTCTTCCCAAGACTCCATCCCCGCCACCATGACCTAAATCCTGAATCTGTGGCATAACTTTGAATTCTGACATTTTTGCTTACTCTTTATTCTGGTGATTGCTGTTACATCTCTGTAGCTTCTGGACCTGGCTTTTCTCAGTATCTGTGTCTGGAAAATAGATGACTCTTAGTTCCTGTGTGGGGAGGAGGCCAGACTTGCTCCTACCAGGTCGCCATTTTTACTTTAAAAACTCTCTTATGTTTTGGAGGCTTATATTCCCTCTCTCTGTGGAGATACTGATTCCATTTTTTAAAATATAGACTGTGGTAGCCAAATAAATATTTTCTTCATTGTGCTGTGGGAAGTAGGGAGCCTGAGATTTAACAGTCTGTCATCTTGAAACTGAAAAACCTGAATCTCATCTTGAGGAGGTGTAACTCTTTACAGAAATATGTCCTAGTGGTTTGATGATTTGAGTCTTTTTCCATTATAGATTTTCTCATAAACAGATAATGCACCATCAGCATTCCTCTCTATTGATTAAAACATTTTGGTGTGAAGATCCATGTTTTCAGATATTTAAAGAAGATTGCTTAGATCTATAAAAGACTTCTGCTAAACATTTCACTGTGAATTTTCTTTGGAAATATTTCTCTATTTTTCTCCTGCAGTTTTCTTTTCTCTTGACTCTTCAGTTATTTGTTACTGTATCAATTCCAACAACTTAGAACTTCTCATTAGTCAGTTCTTCAGGAACCACCTCTAGAAGCTCCTCAGTATGGTCTCTGTCCATAATCAGGTTAAAGTTGCTTGTCATTTCTATCAAAGCTTTGTTGTTTTTGCAACTTCCTCATCTTTGGCAAATGCTTTAAGTATGTTTTTCTCTTACATAGCACTCCCACACTTCTTGGTGACATCACTCCACGTCCAAGCCAGGTGTTTCTGAGTCACAGATGTTATAATCCTCCTAACACTGCATCTTCCTCAGTTGTAGCAACCCAGGCAAAAGTCCTCTCTGGGTAGTATGCTTTAAGTACTGTTGTAACTCCTTGATCCATTGATTTTATCACAAATATGGTATTTGGAGGAAAAACTACCACTTTGATATTAGGATAAAGATCACTAATAAAAGGAGGATGCCCAGAAGCGTTATCAGCAATAAGCAAAATCTTGAATGTTACGTTGTTCTCTAAACAGTACTTCTCCATTTTGCTAGCACAGCAATTCAGGAGGGCATCTTAGAAGAGGAACTGGGTTGAGCATGATTTCTTATTGTATACTGTGCAGTACACTGACAGTGTATGCGTATCAATATGCTTGAAGGCCTTAATCTGTTCCAGATCATGAAGGGTTTTAATTTGTAGCCTGTAACATTGCCCCCAAACAGGACTATTATCCTGCCCTCAAAAGTCTTGAAACCTGGGTGTGCCCTCGTGAAGTGGGGGTTAGGTGCAGTTCACATACATCCCAACATCCCAGGTTTTCCTGGGGATGAGGGTGGGACAGAACAACTAAGATGTACAACTAGTTTCTTTCTCCTCTCTCTTCCTGCTTGCCTGCCTGCTTGCCTTCATTCCTGGCTGTACCTTTTCTTAACAAAAACAAAAACAAACAAAAAAACCCCAACAACCTTGAAACATGATATTTACTTGTCTGCCTTGTGGATAAAAATTTCTTTCAAGCATTTATTTCCAGAATAGGGGCATTTCATTCATATTGAATATTTGCTCATGTAAGTAATTTCCCCCTACAATCAGCTTACTTAGAGTTTCCAAAAATTTCAACTACCTTTACCTCAACATTTACTGACTCCACTTACTTTCACATCATATAATAAATAGTAATTTTCTGCTTCTTCCCAACCCTGGTCTTGAACTCAGGTCCATAGGTTTCATAACCTGGGCCTTAGCCTCCTGAGCTACAAGGGAGGGTTTGAACAGTGATTCTTGAATTGTTTAAGCCACAAGAGCCAGCAGCAAATTCTTCATCATAGTTGGGTTCAACCTTTTCTTCAACATCATAAACAAACATTTGCTATAGTCATGATCATCATGGTACTGAGCATCATATGTTTCTATTTCTGGTCTTAAATCCAGGTCAGTAGAAGTTTCTCCATATGACCATATCTTATGTTAAAACCTTCTCAAGTTTTAAAAATCTCATGACTTTCAATAGAAGAGTACCTTCCACAGTTTCTGTAATTTTGTTCTTGTTCTTCAAGATCATAACTCTGCTGGGGTGGGACATGTCTGACTGGTGAGCGATAACCCTCACTTATTTTTCACTTTTGTAGTGCCTACCACTTTTAATTTTGTTTCCAGGTCAATCACTCAACATGGCCTCTTATGGCAACATCAGTAATGAATTTTGTACACTTAAGGGACCTGATGAATAATACAACCTGAGATTAAATCAAGTACAAGGGAGAATGATGTTATCAAGAGATGCAATTAACATGAGATGCATGAGGCTGCTGCCTGTGTAAAATCTACAACATTAGAGTGGCTAAGGCATTACGGGGCAGTAAGAATTGTAGGACCATTGTTGTACATGCAATCTGTCATATGCCAAATGCTGCTATCCAGCATCATTTTGTACTCTCCTTCCTTCCTTCCCTCCTTCTCTGTTTGACTAACTCCTGCTTGGCCTTAGAACAAAAGTTTCAGACTCTGATGTAATGAGTGAAGTTACAATAGAACTAATGTGCTCACTCTCATTTTCTTAAAATAGGAGACAATCTGAGTCTAACTTCCATTTTTCTCTTTTATATAGAGATATCGATTTTGAGAAATATTTTGCTATTACAAGAAAAACAGCAATTCATATGTGATGACAAATGGCAACAGATTCTCATTTTGAATACTGGGGCAGTAAGAGATAGTAGTGGGAATTGTTATTAGCTAGTGAGCTTAAAACTTTTCTTTAAAAGGAATAACTGTGCACAATTCCACCAAATGTTGCCACGTGGAAATGCATGCCTAATATTGTCAGATCATTTGGTCTTTCAAGAAAAGCCAGAAAACTGATATTTTTTTCATGTGAAATCTTCCAATTTATAAATGTTACTTCTTTTTTTTTTTTTTAAGTTCTAAGTAGGCCAAGTAAAACCCACTCTCATGCTGGATTGAGCTGTAGAACAACCAGTTTAAGATCTTGTATTAAATATTCAAATCTGACATCACTTTTCCGAGATCTATATTAAGTGCACTTCCTATGGGCTATATTAACATCTCTGCTTAGCCTACAGGAACATTGAAGGGCAATTGCTTTCCCTAATAGAAATTTCATGTTTTCTTTTCTTTTTAAAATGGAAGTAACATTGGTTTACAACACTGTATAAGTTTTAGGATTGCAGGTTTAACTCTTCTTTACAGGTCAGATACCACACCACACCCATCACCAAAAATCTAATTATCCTACCCTTTGCTTCCATCTCCACCTCCAGTTGGGAACCACGACAAGGTTGTCAGAGACCATGGATTTGTTTTTGTTTTTTTCTGTCCATTTACTTTGCTTCTTCATGGTCTACATACAAGTGGAATCAGTGGTATTTGTCTTTCTCCTGACTTATTTCATTTAGTGTAATCCCCTCTGGCTCCATTCATGTCGTCACAAATGGCAAGATTTCATCCTTTTTTAAAAAAATCACACTGCTCTTTTATTCAATGGAGCATTCCCCTTAAATGCAGTGTTGAATCATATACAGAAGGGAAAAAAAACCCAGAGAAATTTCTGCAGATAAACCAATGAAGAGAACACACATTATACATTGCTGCCAACATAATCACTCCATGGAGAGGAAAGGGGAGGGAAGGTGAGAAAGCAGAACGAAAAACAAGGGGCTCAAACCTCAGACACTGCAAAACATTCAGACGTTTGGGATTAAAATAAAGTGGAAAAAGCAGCCTTCCAGAAAGGAGAGGAACAAGTGGAATCTGACGTAGCTCAGGTGCCCAGGGGGTGTGGAGAGGACTCTGTTGGCTGCCAAGCACAAGGTGTCTGGAGCAGCGCCACCTACAACTGGCAGGGTGCCAGGATGAACAGACCCCCCCCCCACACACACCCCGGGACACTAATCCGCTGTTCTTCAGGGACTGCAAAGAGGAAACCC